>CATIWJ010002155.1:0-23465 GCA_949640765.1 Croton laevigatus | reverse complement strand
CCATATATATATATATATATATATATATATATATATATATATATATATATATATATATATATATATATATATATATATATATATATCCCTAAAATTTGTTACCCAACACATGGAACACGGAAACAGAAATGGGCTTCTACTCTTTTTATGACTACAACTAATGGGCCTAACACCTTGTTACATCGTTTAATCCTAGCCGTCTAATCTGAAACACCAAGCAATCCGGATCCTTCATTCCATAAATTTAAGCCATCATAATCTACAACCCCTAGGGTTTTTCTCTGATCCGCAAAACCTCTCTTTCTTGAGCTTTCGTGTGCAGTTTATTTCGATCTTTGCTCGTCTTCAGGTATGCAATTCACTTTGTAATTCATAATCGTGTTTGGCTGCCGAGAAAGGGAAAAGAAAGAAATTGTCTCTTTTTGTGTTTAATTAATTTTGTTTATTCTCCCATCCAGCTTTCTCGGTAACCAAACAGATGCGTTAGTGCTTTAGTAATCCTTCCGCTTCTTGCTCCTTTGTTACTAGAAGTTTATAAGTGTTCAATTCTTATTTAAATTAATAAGAGATTGGCACTTTTTTCCTGTGAAAGTTAATAGTGTACTTCAGCTGGTGCATTTTGATTCGTTTGGCTGACCCATTACTCTTGTTTGGGAAAAAAGAAGTTGAATTTATTGATTAAGTTTATTTTCACAGCTCTATGCTACACAACTCCATTGTGTTTAGTTTGCATGATGTTGCTCTTGTAGGAAAGAAAATGAAAAAAGGAAGAATAAGTAATGGTAGTGAAGGTGTCTTGCTAGTATGATAGTGTCCTTATGACTCCTCTATTGAGTCTTTCTGGAATGTACTACCTTTGAATGCTTAATATGGAAATTATGAGTGTTGGCATTTGGTGAGAAGCTTATCTATGAATTTATTTCTCTTCACTAGATTTTAAGTCCCATGCTTTTATTGGCATTAAGTTTCAAGAACTATTTGTTCTGCTGTATTTGAAGTGTGATTTGTACAATATTCCGAATTTGAGGACTGTAGAATTTGGAATCATGAAATTGATATTTTGTTTTGCCTTTTCATTTGCAATAGAGTAGTCTACCTCATGGTTAAGATACATGTAAGATGAGTTGCTCCAGCTTTGTGTTCTACATGACAATTACAGGCTGTCTGTGTAGCTTATTTTGTTCCTTTTATCTTAATTTTTGTCTTATCTATGCCAGTTCTGTGAAGATGTATACTGCAAAACAGAAGATTCACAAAGACAAGGATGCTGAACCAAATGAATTTGAGGAGTCAGTTGCACAGGTGTTTAGATTATTTTGTTGCTGTCAGATTTATTGTCAAAAGCAATTACTTCTGTTTTGACAATGCATATTTTTATATTGAATTGTAGGCATTCTTTGATTTGGAAAATACCAACCCAGAGCTGAAAAGTGAGATGAAGGATCTCTACATTAATTCAGCAGTGTAAGAGTGATCTAATTAAGGCATTCACTATGCTATTGATCGGTTTTCAGTCTTATACATTTACAAAAATCTTGCAGTCAAATTGATGTTGCTGGGAGACGGAAGGCTGTTGTTATCCATGTTCCATACAGATTGAGGAAAGCTTACCGGAAGATACATGTTAGGCTTGTGAGAGAACTTGAGAAGAAGTTCAGTGGCAAGGTACATGCTGGGTTTCCATTCTGAGTGTTTCTTCTTTCTAAGCCTGCTTTTGCTACTATTTATGGGTCTTCTCTTGTTGACTTGCAATGTATTCTTATGAATCTTTTTACTACCTTTGTATGCCCTGTCTCTTAATTTGCCATTGTTTTTAGGGATGTAAAATTTTCTTTTCGTCCATTAGTTTAAAATTTGTTAGCATAATTGAGAAGTTATATATTTTATGTATTACTTAATTTAAATGTTATGAATTATAATTAAAAATACTTTTTAAGCCTTGAACAATTGAGTTAAAATATAATTATTTCATATAGTGCATAAAAGTATATAGTTAACAAAATAATTATTTCAATGAATAAAAATTAAAATGTAATATCATGAAATCAAATGATAAAATCATAAATTATATTGTGAGGTGATACTGTAATGTCATATACATCTTTGGTGTTGGCGCCAATCGGATTTTGTCATATACTTTTAGCAACCTTTATATTTTGTAAGTTGGTGATACTGTAATGTCAATAACATCTTTCAGTAATGTTTTTGCTATAAAATCATTTGTAGGGCTTCTTGTATAAAGTTTATGTTGCTTATATTCTTAGTTTTAACTATCTTATAATTGTCTATTAGGATGTAATCCTGATTGCTACAAGGAGGATTTTAAGGCCCCCAAAGAAAGGTTCAGCTGTTCAAAGACCTCGCAGCCGCACTCTCACCAGTGTTCATGAGGCAATGCTCGAGGATATTGTATTACCTGCTGAGATTGTTGGGAAGCGAACCAGATATCGACTTGATGGATCAAAAATTATGAAGGTAATTCTCTTAGCATGCATATGCATAAATATTTTCTGGTTATTGTAAATTCTCAACTCTCATGTTTAATGAGCGTGTTGTAGATGAGTTTATTTACTGATTTAAGAATTACTTGCCTGAAATAATGATTATCATATACATGTAGTTGTGGAGTTGTTGAGTTATGCTAATAGCACCTTTTGTGGATAGGTTTTCTTGGACCCAAAGGAGCGAAACAACACAGAATACAAATTGGAGGCGTTTTCTGCAGTTTACAGGAAGCTTGCAGGGAAAGATGTCGTGTTTGAGTTTCCAACAACTGAGTAACGAATGAACTGAGCTTTTAACATCTTTTGAATGTTTTATTTATATTTACTTTTAGTGGGCTATTTAAATTTTGATAGCAATCGAAAAATGTTTGTGATGAATTCTTGTTCGTTGAACTTTGTAGTTATCACCAATTTCCTAGCGACTGTTTTTTTTTTGGTTCAATTTTAATCCGATCCTCGTTTAAGGAATTGACCGCCCGAGCTTAATTTTATTCTAGAGAGGTTATGTTTAGGGGTGTGCAAAATCGGTTCAGTTCGGTTAACGGAACCGAAAATCGGTTTTCGATTCAAAACTGAATTTAATTTTTATAAACTGAACCGAATCGACAGTTGAATAACCGAATATACACCGAACCGTTTTTTCGGTTCGGTTTTCGAATTTTATTAACTCATTTGACAGCAAACCAAACGAATTCGAAAATTTTCACGCATTTTCCCAGCAACCAAACGAATTCAAACAAAATTTTCTTCTTGGTTTTCCAGCAATCAAAACGCATTCAAGAACAAATAAAATTCAGTAAAATTAAAAGAGCAAAAAAATCAAAATATGTTCATATATTGGCAATAATAATCACTCTTAAGTTCAACTTCCGAAGCTACACTCTACTTGATCTTCTTTCTCAGCCTCAACTGATTGCTTTGATGAGATGAGAGGGTTGATTCTTTCTAGATGTTATAATCAAACCAAGCACCAAAGGCATCAACATAAACCCAATAAACAACGTTACTGATCCACAAAGCATCAAAGCCAACGAAATCCCCAAATCAACGACTCAAATCCGGCCGACGTGAAATGCGTCGGCGAAGCCGATGATAACCTTCTCCTTCTTTCCAATGAAGAATCAGCCGAAGTTTGGTCAGAGAACGAAATCGGCGATGGCGTTGAACGAAGCAGGTTGAGTACCAAAAATAAAAAATAAAAACGGCGAAGGATAGGAGCAACGGCATTGGAGAGGAGGAAACCGTTAGCGGTGACTATGGAGAGGAGGAGATAAGAGATGGTGGAGGAGAGGAGAGATGAAGCAACCGAAGAAGGAGAAGATGAAGGGAGGCACCGACGGAGTAAGAAGGAAATGAAGGATTTTAGAGTTAGGTTAGAAAATTGCACATATATATACTATTATTACTAATGAATGAAGCTGAAAATTAGGTTTAACACAAAACGACGCTGTTTCAATAAATCGGTTCGGTTCACCGACAGCCCAAACCGAAAATTCAGTTTATAAATTTTCAGAACCGATAACCGAACCGAAAATTCAGTTAACCGATTTTTCGGTTCAGTTCGGTGCGGTTTCAGTTTTCGGTTCGGTTTTGCCCACCCCTAGTTATGTTTCAGTTTCTTAACATTTTAGGAAATAGTAAGAGAGTTTTCCAGTTTTTAAAATAATTTTAAGTCCTCTGAAAAAAACCAGTAAAGATTAAAAAGCATTTTTACCTCATTTTCAAACTTAGCAGTAATCTAAAAATGTAATTTTTCATATTAAGCAATCCAAAATTCAGTTACAGCAACAAATTAGACAAATAAATATATTAATTTGAAAATATTAACGTGAGCAATCAGAAACTTATTTAAGAGTATAAAACTGTATTTTGATCTCCTGCTGTTGAAGCTAAAGGATGAGAAAAATTTAGTTTACTGGTTAGAAATAATACCTTTATTAGACTGAAAGGCTTGATAATAAATATCTTTAAAAATGATTTTTAAAAAGAGGAGGGCGGGGAATATATTTATTAAAATGTTGATGACCTGAAATATAATCTCTCGAAATTTAATTTAATGATCAGTTTTAAGAACTTCTGATGCGTCAGAATGCGGATAGAAAAAAACAAATGTATGGGGATGCTTTGATAATCGGTATTAGTTTTTCAATTGAAAAATTAATGAATTAGAGCAAAAGATAACAACTGAACCAATTTCACTTGCAAATGTGAACACTGAATCATAGCATCCCTTCTGGAAATTAAAAATGAGATGAATTTGGATGAATCTGAATTCTGTATCCTGCCAAGTGGAGGAAGACAAACTAATATTACAGCAGGAATAGAATAGAATAGGCAACACAAAAAGAGATTTTAGAAATGTACCTCAAGACAATATCACAAGACCAATATACATCGCCCCACAAAGAAATAGCAAAGATATGAAACCCCTGCATTAGAATGTTCATTTATGATTATGATATGAAGCAAACTGAACATTTTAATGGTGATGAGATGAGATGCGATGCTAACCATATGACGCCCCATCCCATCCCATTACATGGACAAGGGCATACTTCTGCAAATTTCTCCGCATCACTTGAATGAACTCTACGGGATATCAGATCATCATAAATATCTGCAAATTCAAGGAGATGTTATGTTACTGAGCTCCATAATTCACTCAAAGCAGTTGTACTCTACTACTTACCATAAACAGAAAACAAGCTGTTCATTACACCTGCAGAGACCGAATCTCAACATTCATCAGTTTTCAGGGAATGAGGGTGAATTACTATTGGAGGTATCATTGTCATGAAAGCAAAGATGCAGAGTTTTATTTACCAATGAATAGAATTATATACCGAAGAATACGAACTTTCGTTGTTTCTTGCAGGACCCAAATTACCCCAATGAAAACCACGAATCCTGGTGCCTCAACATGTAAATATCATTAACCCACATGTACTTAATATTGCAGCTTGTAATATCCAAATCACTGAAACACATACCAATACAAAGTCCACGAAGAGTCCACTGTTGTAAACGATAAAAGCAATGATTATTTCAAAGATATAATATTGTACTGATTTGATCTTTAAAATGCATAAAAACAACAGGAAAAACACTGAACTAAATTTTCAAGGATCATTTCTATTCTATTATTACTCATTTATTCATTTTCTTCTCCTTTATGTGATTCATTTCCAAAGTTTGCTATCCCTACAGAACTTTGAATTCAACAGCTTTTTATAAGATCTGCTATAAGTACAAACCTTATGAATTTCAAAATCAACTACAGTCGAACAACTGATATGTTGACTACAGCTCCATAATTAGGCTAGATGCTTGAAAGTTGAAACCACTTACATTTTTTGCTACCAATAGGACAACAAGTAGCGCAACAACAAAGCATCCTGCTGCTATTCTTGCTGTAAGAAGATTGGTGGATGCAAGTATCAAAACCATCCCCCAAAAGGAGGAACCGAGATCTAGAGTGTGGAAAAAAAAATTGCAATGATTACCAACAATACTCATTTATTCATTCAGCAACAATTAGTGAGATCCTTTAACTTGTAAATCACATATATGGGATTTTTCTATATGTAGTTAAGACAATGTTAGGCAATGGAATGAGGTATTACATCCAGCCGGCAAGATTAGCCAGTATACACCGCCACGGGTTTGAGTAGTTCCCCCTTCATCTGCGTGAACCTGAATCCCTTCCACCTGAAACAAGGTCACATCCAGACAAAAATCAGTCTAAATAATAAGCAGTTTAAAGTTAGATAATCACATGATCACTTCAGATTCTTATTTAACTTTGGCCAAATGTGATGGATTTGTCTTTGATACAAAAGAATGCTGTGACATGACGAACTTGGCAGATTCTCAAATGGATTGATGCTTTCTTTTAGAGTTAAATTCATGTATTTTCGTACAAGAATCCAAGCAGCAAGCTCTAGTAAAAGTGATTGAAAATCTCTTTTGCAGTGCAATCAAAGCATCAAACTCCACTTGAAAAGAGACTGGTTGAGTTTGCAATTTCTTTTTCTAGAAAAGCAGCATTTTGGAGTTCAGAATGAAGAAACTGTTTTTTAATGGTTTTGCAATACTTGTGATCAAAGGACTCTATAAGAAGAGCATACATAAGAATGCTATTCTAATTCTAACAAAATCAAAAGCAGCATGTGTGCATCATGATATACATCAGCACTAGCACTAAAAATTGACAAAGAAAAAAAACAAAATATAATGAGAGAAATGAACTTCTTACATGTCCACAAGTTAATTTACAAGCAATGGCATGGCTTGCCTCATGAAGAAATACAGTAACAAGCTTGAATGGTGTCAGCAGTACTGTCCTCCACAACTATAAGATAAACAGAAATTTTGATCAATTAAGTAACTAAAGCAGACAGAATTTGTGACATTTCACTTTTAATAGGATGAAATCACAACTGTCAATGGACAAATCAAGCCACTAAAAAACAATTACTTAAGATTTGAGGAATACTATTTTGGTTCCAAGATTCAGACTTCCAATAATATACTTCTAGTTCTGCAATGGGATTCACAAAACAGAATAGAATGATGAAAACACATTTTGATTAAATGAATGCACACAAATATATGAAACAGAATCAAACACAGTTAGCATAAGCACACCCAGATCAAAGCAAAACTCCAACTTCTAGACCATAAACCATGAAGAAGAAGAAGAAGAAAACCAGCAGCAGCATTACTGGGTTTCACAGCTTATCAGAAGCAAAGTAGGAGAAAAAAGAATTAATGCAGGTCCTGTAATAATACTTACAAGGAAAAAGAAAATGGAAATAGACAGTTAAATACCGCAAGAATAACAACAGTGCAGACAGAGACTGTGACAAGAAAAACAATTTGTTCATGGTTGCAGCAATTCTTGAGTTCCCAATTTGGCTTCATCTCTTTGGGTGATCCCACAAGACAAAATCCAAGAATCTCACTTCGCTTGATCTCTAGTTGAGTTGAATAGTAATATTTATTTATACAGATACAAAGAATCAGCCTATTTTTGTCCAGAATGGATGTAAGTTTGGTGAGCTACTGGATGAGCGAGCGACTGAAGCTTCAGTCTTTCACACACACCAGACCAGAGTCAAAAAGACCCACTTTCTCTCTCTGTTAGTGTGTTGTTTTGGTTTTATTTTCTTCGCCTATAATGTAACGGGGGAAAACTTATTGAACTACAAATCAAACTTAATTTCTGTCATTATACAACTTATTCTACATGTTAAATAAAATAATTGTGAAAATATACGTTTTAAGTTGTTCAACTTTTTTTTCCCCCAACTTCTCTGAAAAAAAAAAAAAGGGTTATTCATATTTATTCCTTCAAATAGTGTAAAAAAAAAAGTAATTGAACTTTAGGCTTCATCATGGTTGGTTTGTAAACTTTATTCCTTCAAAAGAAAAACAAAGTTAGAATCTTAACCGAATCACTATTGGACGGTTTTTTTCACTTGCTTTATGAATTGTCAGTTCCAATTTGGTTCGAGAACGAAGGTTGGCATTTTTTATCTTTAAAGAATCCGGACTCTTTTATATATATATATATATATATATATATATATATATATATATATATATATATATAGGCATTGCACACTCATTCAAGGGGAATGATATTTTACTACACTCAAAGAACCTCGAACTCGTTAATTAAAGGAGCCCAGATTTTCAGCTTGAGCTCGGCTTGTTTATTATCAATCCGAGCTCGAGCCGAGTTTTTATCGAGCGAGCATCGAATAGCTCATGAGCAGCTCAACTCATTTGCAACTCTAATTGAACCACATCACTTTATATTTTTTTCATATATGTTTATTTATATAGATAAATTATAAATATAATAAATGTTTAATTATTAATTATTAAAAACAAAAATAACTTATTTTATTAATTTAATATATTAGTAATTATATTAAAAATAAAAAAATTAACATTAATAATTTATTATTAAATAAACGTAAGTATATTAAGCCTAATAGAGTAGTTTAATGGTAAGACTTTTTTTTTTTTGGGAATTGAGATCCTAGATTCGATGCTTATCAATTCCTTTTCCAAATCCCCCAAGTAGAGTAAAATATTTATTAAAAAAATCGTAAGTATATAAGAAAAATAAACGAAGAAATATGAAAAGTTTGTAGATATTAAATGCAATTAATTTAAAAATTAAAAAAATAGAAAAATGCCATATAGATTTTGAGTTTCTAGCATGTGTCATGTCACCCTTTTTTTTTGAATGGAATAATTATTCATTAAATTATATCCGCCTGTAAAAGAGGCTGAATACAGAGAGGTGGTTCAGACAACCATACTCCCACAGAAGTCGATGAAATGGCTGCTCGAGCTAAGGTATGAGCAACACAATTCGCAGACCGCTTAACATGTAAAAAACTAATATCACCTATCTGTTGGGCATAAAATAAACAATCCTCTAGCACAACCCCAACTTGATTCTGATGAAGACACCCTGAGTTCAACGCATCAACAACTATTTTTGAATCCAACTCTACAATCACCTTATTTACTTGTAAATCCTTTAACCAAGATAAGGCTTCCCTACAAGTAAGTGCCTCAGCTTCCAAAGGAGTTGCAGCCCAACCCAAAACTGCATTCTTTGCTCCCCTGAAACCACCCATCGAGTCCCTCATTACTGCCCCAAAACCCACTCCAGCTCCCGCTATATAACTAGCATCAACATTTATCTTTAAATATGTTTCCGGTGGAGGTAACCACCTAGTAACTTGCTGACGAGAAGGAACCCCACTGGTCCAGCTATGTCTCCCATTCTGCAGGACCTGCTCTGATTGTTCATCATCTTCCATACGCGCTGCTTGCCAATCCCGTACCACCGCCACAGCTGCAATTCGTATACCTTCCACCTGCACCAGCTTCCCTTTCCACAACAATGCATTCCTAGCCATCCAGCAGCTCCACGCTCCCGCCACTATCTCTACCCTCTGTATATCAGTTAAAGATCGAAAACACAACACCACCCAATCCACAAGACTCGATTGTTCATTCAATAATTGGACCGCTGCATTGTTCTGCCAAAAGTCACGAAGAACAGAGCATAAAAATAAACTATGCACTACTGTTTCCTCCCTCTCCCTGCACATAACGCAGTCCTCATTAACATCCACCCCTCTTCTCTGTAAATTAGTCTTGACTGGAAGACAACCGGAAACACATCTCCACCAAAAATTACGAACACGTGGAGGCATTGGTAACTTCCAAATAACACTCCAAGGCACCCCTGTTTGTTGCCTCTGAATACAATACTTCCGCATCTGCTGGTAATAAGCACTCTTAACAGTGTACAATCCTTTCTCTTCGAAAGCCCAACATACACTATCAGCCCTTCCTCTTAATGATAAAGAAATTTGCCGAATTAAATCAACATCTCTGCTTTCAAAAAGAGATGCAAGTAATTGCATATTCCAGAATTTTGTACCTGGTATCAACAAATCTCGAATTCTCAACATCTCACCCCCTGGAAAGATTGGAGTTCTTACATATGGATCATTCGAATCCGGTAACCACGGCACATGCCATATTGGAGACTGTCCATCCCCTACAACCAGCCGTATGCCATCTTTAATGATAGGAACCGCAGCCATCAAACTCTTCCATAAAAAACTATCATTAGTTTTCACCACACTCTGCAAAATTCCATACTCTGGAAAATACTTGGCTTTAAAAATACGACTTACTAAAGCCTCTGGATACATAATGAAACGCCAAATCGTTTTCCCCAACAAAGCCAAATTATACTCCTTAATCTTCCTAAAATTTAAACCGCCATCTTCACGAGATTTGCATAATTTATTCCAAGCCATCCAATGAATAGAGCGACGACCTGTCATGTTATTATCCCACCAAAAGGAATTTAACATTTTCTCCAACGTCTCACAAATACCACTCGGAATTAGAAATATACACATGGCATATACCGGCAGAGCCTGTGCCACAGATTTAAGTAGAATTTCCTTCCCAGCCTGTGATATCCCTCTCTTCCGCCATCCTTGAATGCGTTTATGGAGCTTCTCAATAAGAAACGAAAAAACTGCACTTCTATTCCTTCCCACTGCAGATGGCAACCCCAAATATTTGCCATGATTTGAAACTTCAGATACATTCAAAATAGCACAAACTTGTTGTCTAATCAATTCTTCTGTATTGGTGCTAAACAAAACACATGATTTCTGATAATTAATAAGTTGGCCAGAAGCTTGAGCATATAGATGAAAACCCAATTGAAGTTGCCTAGCTTCCTCCTCCGATGCACGAAAATAAAAAATACTGTCATCTGCAAAAAGAAGGTGAGAAATACTTGGAGCCCCTGTTACTATACTACACCCATGCAGTAGTCCCCTATCAACCCAATTATTTAACAAGGAAGAGAGACCTTCCGTACAGAATAGAAATAAAAAGGGTGAAAGAGGATCTCCCTGTCTCACACCGCAAGATGGCAAAATTACATCAAAAACAACATCCTTCTGCATAATTTCATACGAAACGGTGGTCACACATTGCATCAACAGTTCTATGCACAACTCAGGGACTCCCAACCGCCTCATCACAGCTTCAATAAATGGCCATTCCACTCTATCATATGCCTTAGATAAATCAATTTTTAAAGCTGCATAACCACATCTGCCCAGTCTTCTCCGCTTTAAGAAATGATTTAACTCAAAGGCAATCATTATATTATCGGAAATCAATCTTTGAGGAACAAATGCACTTTGTTTTTCAGATATTAACACCTTCATACAGCTACGGAGTCGAGAAACTATACATTTGGAAACAGCTCTCATTATCACATTACATAATGCAATAGGTCGAAGATCCGTTACTCGCTTAGGCATTTTAATCTTGGGAATTAAAACAATAGACGTCTTATTTAATTCACCAGGGATTCTTCCATTATTGAGACAGTATAAACACAATTGAGTAATATCAAGACCAACTATATCCCAAAAAGTTTGAAAAAAACCTGGGTTAAACCCATCTGGTCCGGGAGCTTTATTCGGATTCATATCTCGAAACGCCAGTCGCACTTCCTCCGCAACATAAGGTCTAATCAGATCAGCTCCCATATCATCTGTCAATCTCCTAGATACACACTGAACCACTGGATCCGGCACACTACCCTTAGATTGAAATATTTGCTGAAAATAAGATTGTATATATGGCTCCAATCCATTCCCCCAAGTACGTACAATGCCATCCTCATCAACCAATTCTCGAATATTATTCTTTTTCTGACGAAATGTAGCACTTCGGTGGAAAAAATTTGTGTTCATATCCCCTTTTGTCAACCAATCTTGCTTAGCTCGTTGCCTCCAGTAAGCATTTTGTTGCTGCAATAATTCCACATATTCAGCATTAATCGCATCCCGATGAACATCAGAAGCTGGCCCAAAATCATTTGACAAACGAGTCATCTCTCGCCTACATTCTCTTAGCCTCCCTTTAAACCGCATCCGATAACGTTGACCCCATGCAAGTAAGGCATCACGGCATGCATGTAGTTTTGTCAAGCCAATCAAAATCGGATCTCCAAACGCCACCGTTTCTGTCCATACCTGTTGCACCACCTCCCGACAATCTGGTACTCTTCTCCAGGCATTTTCAAAACGAAAAGCCACCACACCCCTCCCCACATGCTGGATCGATTTAACCACAAGTAAAGCATGATCCGAACTAGCTGAAGGCGTAATTAACACCTGCATATCTTGAAAGCGGTCAATCCAATCTTTAGTAACCAACGCCCTATCCAACCTTTCCCGCATTGTAATCACTCCATCCCTCTTTAATTCCCATGTAAACTTTTGTCCAGAAAACCCCAAATCAATTAGATGACATTGCATAATAGCATTACGAAAGCCATTCAACAAATGCATAGGTTGTGGTTGACCCCCCCACTTCTCTGTTCTACTTACCATATCATTAAAGTCTCCCACAATGCACCACGGCAATGATGAAACCGTTGCCAATCCAGAAATACACTCCCAAGAGTCCCGTCGACGATACCGTTCTGGAAATCCATAATATCCCGTTAATCTCCAATCCCCATTAGAATCCGCCACACAAACATCTATATAGTTAACACTAGAACCCAACATAGTCACCAAACCCTCCTCCTTCCATAACAATGCCAGCCCTCCTCCATGATTCATATGTGGCACATAGAAAAAATCATGAAAATGTAGCTCCCTACACACTGCTTCCACTCGCTCCCTATCCACTCGAACCTCCATTAAGAACACCAAACTAGGCCTATGCGCAGAAATTACATCCTGCAATTCTTGAACTTTCGTGGAACGGCCCAATCCACGACAGTTCCAGCTTAATAGATTCATGGCTGTGGGCAGGTCTGGTCTTTCCCAGAACCCGCCGGACAATCTGTTTCCATCATAGCACTAAAGTCCCTCATACTTCCTCCCTGTGCTTTCCGTTTTTTAGGATCATTCACCAAAAAACTAGCCTCTCGATCACCCACCTCTGCATAAGTTTGTACAGCCCGACGATCACGCACCTCTTGTTGCATCTTTATTTTTTGTGATTCCATGAGAGACATATCAGCCATGCCTTGTAATAATGGATTACCTTGCTGATCACCAAGCCATCTACTGTGCATTAAACCACTGTCTCTTCGTAAAGGTGCACGTAAATAAGAGGTATACTTCCTTTCCACAGTACATCCTTCCGCCGCATAAATTACCGGACAAAAAATCTCTGTATGGTCAAGCATCCCACATACTAGACAGAAGGAAGTCAATCTCTCAAAGCGAAATTGCACCATAAAACTCTCTCCACCCTGAGCTTTCAATCGCATTCGTTGTTTCAGAGGTTTTCTTACGTCAATCTCTACTTTGATACGTAAGCATTCACAGTTTAAAGTAGCAAAATTATTATTATCCGCTTCCACAAAACGTCCAATGTAGTTCCCAATCAGCTCACAGAAAGGCAATGTGAAATACCCTGCCGGTACTTCATACACTTGCACCCAAAATTCCACCATACACAACTCCAAATTCATTGGATTCATCCCATCGTCTATCTTCTTCAAAATAATAATCTTATTATTGAAAGACCAAGGCCCTCCATTAAGAACCCTTTGCATATCAACAGGATGGAAAAAACGGAAAGTAAATAAATTAAAGCCCAATCGCTGGAAGTTAACCCTATGTTTGGGTCTCCATACAGACGCCATAGTTCTCTGAAATGCTACATAATTAACATCTCTGTCCACCAAAATCCTTCCAACAAGCAAGTATCCAGGTACCGTTGTTGCACCTATAGCCGCCGGTATGATTATTTCAGGTTCATCTTCTTCTGTTTCAGTCACTATCTGAGGAATCAGCATTCCTTGGTTAGCCATTGCGTCAAGAAGTTTTCAAACTAACGACCCTAATAAGGTCAGATAAGAAATCAATCAAGCCGTCACACCTGTGCAATTCACAGGAAACGCTAGCAAACCCTAGCGGAGTAAGTTTTTTTTCATTATTGTGTCATGTCACCCATTAATTCTTAACTTTTACATATTTTATTAGATTTAATTATTTATAGTTAGTTAGATGGGAAAAAAATGTCATTAAAAAAAATTAATTATTCAACCATGTGAAATAAAGAGTGAATTGCGCCAAAATGTTCGTAGTGCACACTTCCCTGCAAAATATTTGAAAATAACAATTGAAAACTTTCATGGTAATAGGTTTAGCCCTTTTCAAATCCAAATTGTTGGAACTAGAGGTATTGATCTGTCCCAAATCTAAATCTAACCTGAGTAACAATTAAATAACGAGAGTAATTACCACGAGTATACGCGTGCAAGAAACTAGTATCTGAAAAGTGAGCAATAGCCCTCTTCTGAAAAATCCTGACCTCATCTCTCAACCAACAGAGGGGCAATGCCCTTTCAGAATCCAGCAACTACAAAAGCTTCATACCTCCATTTCACAAGCAGAATATTAACAACAAACAAAATTATGCAGAAGAGAAATTCCGGGCATGTACAATCTGTTTGGTTAAATGTTCAACTACCCCTCTTAAAATATATATCGATATATATGCACACAAATCTCATAAAGAATAAATGATTTACATAAAATTAAGGAAGCTATCAACCATGCCAAAATAAAATAAAATAATCAGAATGGTCATCTACCCTCATCCAAAGAAGAAACAGATATGGAATTTCTAGAATAGTCCTCTACCAAACTACTTCCTCCATAACCTTTGCCAATGACGCCGGTGCTGCTGCTGCTACCAATAGTATTAGTATTAGTGTTAGTGTTAGTTTTAGTGAACGCAGAAGAAGTTGCAGTAGTAGTAAAATGCCCTCGACGACCTTGGAGTCCAGGTTTACCAGGTCGAGGCAAATTAAATGAGTCGCTTATAAGCATGAGATGAACCGAATTCATATCAGGCCTCTCCGCAACTGCTTGTTGACAACATAACAAGCCTAGTTGAATGCACATCGCTGCCTCATCACGGTTGCATTTAGTGAGGGTTGGGTCTACTAAATCCAAAGTCTTTCCTTCTTCATGGAGCATCCAGGTCTGCTTAACCAAGAAAAGTTTATGAGGATCAAATCTATTGACTCATCACATAATTGAATGAGGAAAAAAGGAAATAGCAGAAACGTTATGGTTCGTTTTCATTTTTTTAGCAGTGGGATCCTGTGGCAGAATAACATAATTTGCCTTTATTTTTCCATGAGCAGGCTTGGCAAGGATAAACATTACAGATCCTTAACTAGCAAATCTTTAGGGATGCATATTTGAAGAAATGTTATCATATTTGGGGTTTTGAATACAATGAGAAATCGAAGTATGATTGACAAATTTCTTGCTTATCTCTTATATAATAGACCTGTTGTTTCTGATAATGAGCGCCTTTAACATCAAATTAAGGCTTAGTTACAGGTTAAAATATCTTACTTTGGCAGGATTTCAGAAGGAAAGAAATTTAAAATTTATTCCTGAGCCTTTTTTTTTGACGTTAATAAGCTAGTAATTTGATCAACCAGATAAACGGGTAATCAATTTTATTGGTCAGTTTTAGGCCATAAAATTTTAACTTGATAAATTCAAACTACAGCTAGGTTGGTTAAACCTTTAGCATTTCAACAACAGATACCATTTGCAACTCCAAATAAAATCAATTTATATGCCTATCTGAAAAGGAAAAACTTACATAGCCCAAGACGTCTGCCTTTACACTACCAAGTTGACTTTCATAATTTTTTCTCCC
Source organism: Croton laevigatus (assembly GCA_949640765.1). NCBI lineage: Eukaryota > Viridiplantae > Streptophyta > Magnoliopsida > Malpighiales > Euphorbiaceae > Croton > Croton laevigatus. The sequence continues at coordinate 7,680 of CATIWJ010002155.1, read as the reverse complement.
ACTCACAATCTCCAAGACCAGAACACCATAGCTAAAAACATCACTTTTCACAGACAAATATCCATGCAATGCATATTCAGGGGCCATGTATCCACTGCATCCGATAAAAAGAAGTTTTAGTTAGAAAATGCCCCACCGATAGACGAGACACTGAACTAAAAGAAATAAGTAATGTACTTACTGAGTACCAGAAATCTTAAATGTATTCAGATGAGTGTCATCACCGGGAAAGAGTCTTGCCAGCCCAAAATCTGATATCTTTGGATTTAGATGTTCATCCAACAAAATATTGCTGGCTTTGATGTCTCTATGAATGATCCTTACAGGGGCTTCTTCATGCAAGTAGAGAAGGCCTCTTGCTACTCCTGTAACTATTCTAAACCGAGTTGTCCAATCAAGGGATGCAGATTTCTGTTTATCTGAAAAACTTAAGTCTACAACTGTTAGCTCTAATTATTCAAGAGACCAAGCTGGTTTTCTACTAAAATTTCAATTATCTTATTCAAGAAATTTGGAGGAGGAGCTTTGTACCAAATAGAAAGTAGTCAAGGCTTTTGTTTGGCAGATATTCATAAACAAGCATCTTCTCAGGTCCTTCTATACAACAACCCAACAAAGTGACCAAGTTCTTGTGCTGAATTTTCAATAATAGTTTCACCTCATTAGTGAATTCTCTGAGTCCTTGTCTTGACGTTAGCGAAAGCTTTTTCACAGCAACTTCTTGACCATTTGGCATCAATCCCTGTAAACAGGAAGGAAAATATTCAATTATGATTTGTGGTCGAGATTATGTTGGCTCATTCATCTACCAAAAACATAAAAAGCCAAAGGTTGTATGATTATATGCACATTGTTACTTGTCTCCTGGCAAATGCATTGGTTTCTTGCATCAAGATGTGAAATATATAGTGAACAAGAAAAAGATAAAAAGCTCCGACATTTGTATTAAGCATGCAATAAATATATGGAAGATTTTCCTTACATACAACCTTAGATATTTACATATTAGGCCAGTTTCTGTGGCCAATATACATTAGTTGATTTGTCCTATAGGCTTACAACAGTCGAGGCAAAGAAGTAATATGTGAACCAAACCGACCAGCCTTCGAGAGGAAAACAAGCGTTTGGATAACTGAAGTAGCTTTTAGTGACATTCATGTTCTGTTGTGAATTAAAGTGAATGGAGTTCAACCAGATTTATTGAGTGGAAGCTCAAACACAAAAGTATGCACCTAACAGTGCCTGATCAACTTGAATAATGGTAAATGCAAACTTTATGTGTTTGGGACAGAATTTGCACTAGTTCCTCCCATAATAGTATTGACTTTACTCCTAATGCTATTTACTTGTTTTTGTGATTTGTGGGAAAATACTTGAAGATTAAGGTTAAATATGACTTCATTGAAGAGTTCTCAAAGATGGAGAATGATTGTCAAATCTTGCACAACTTTAACTCAAGATGTTTTGCCTAGGCAAATGCACAAATGATGTGCAAGCTGTGCATCTTTCTGCCAAACTTTATTCAGAAGAGGTGCAATCATAGAAAAGTGTAGAGGTACTGGCCTATTCAAAACATAGCTCATGCACGATTTAACAGCCAAATTTCAGCAATTTCTTTCCAAAGTTTTCTTTCCCTTATCAATTGAGGATTCTATATTGTATTCCCTTATCCAGCTAAAACAAACTGGAGATTTTAACATTAAAGGAGAATTAGGCTTGAGGATTTGAAGAACAATTTTCAGAATTTGCTATATATCTGTCTTCCTATTGTAATTTGGAAGGAGGAACTTGAATTCTATTGTAATTTTGAATAGATGTTCATTGATCTTAATGCTTAAAATTGTTTGATGCCTTGATCAAGGTTCAAACAGAGAAGTAGTGTATCTGAATTCTGAACAAGGTTATCAATATTTGCTAAGTTGTAAAAATGAATCTACTAAAATGTGATATGAATCAATCAACTTATATATAGAAGAAACAAAATTTCCGGCCCTCACACTAGCCTTGAAGAAAATAGGATAAAGTGTAAAAATAGAATCTTTAGAACTTTTCAAGTCAAATTATTGGTTTCAATTCATTGGTTAATGATATATATATATATATGCCAGTTTGATCCAGGTAAAGATTAACGTCAAACAAACTGTAAAATATATAGTTAATTAAATACTCCATCAGATTCTTAAATTCTTCCTTTACTAAAAAAGGCACTGATATTTATATAAATAATACTATTACTATTCATATAATACTTTTTTATTGCATATCACAGCAAAACGCCAAATGGAAGATTTAATTTTTATCATCGTCATCCGTCTATCAAGCTAGTACGCAACCACTACCGTTTACAAGCCATCTACTCGGAGGCTAATTCAGTAAATTTACACTTCGGTAAACGCGATTTTCTACCGAAGATTTAAGAAGGAAAAAAATAAAAAAAAGAGTACTTACCCTGTAAACAGGACCGAAGCCTCCATGACCAAGCTGATTCAACTCAGAGAAGAAATTGGTAGCGATTTGAAGCTTACGGAGATCGAAGAAGAGGCCGTTATCATCAGTGTCGTCTTCAGCGGCATCTGTATCAGTGGTACGGGCGAATTTGAGTTTGTGCAGGCAGGCGCACATATTAGAGAAAAGGCCCATCAACGCATCAGAAAATAAACCACCAACTTCTTGGAACGGAGGTGGTCGTGGCGAAGAATCTGTGTCTCGGTCCAGCTTTATTTTTGGTTTGTAGAATTGAACATTGCTGAAACTAAGAACATACGAGTCATTAGCAGACAATCAATGGAGTAGTTATTTATTTATTTTCTTCTTCTGCTAATAAGACGTCGTCTGTGTTAAATTAAATGTATAGTTGACTCGGTCTTCAGGTCACGCGGCTTCAATTTTTTCAAACAAGTACAAAATAAAATTACAATTTACTACCATTCCAAGTTGTTTGCCGAATGTTGCCAAGAGCTGCCATTCATTTGTTTAATACTCCAGCCCTAAAATTAGTGCGGCAATTCGGCAAGTTAGTTTTTTTATATTGTGAAAGGTAGTATGTAGCAATTTCTTCAAGTGGTAAATACTGTTAACTTTTCAAAATTAAGTAAATAATATTTTGAACGTTAAAAATATTTTTTTACCCCTTTAATTAAATAGATTAAAAAAAAATTATACGTCTTCTCCTTCTCCTTCCTCCTTCTCCTCCTCCCTTTTGATTTTAGTTTTTATTTTGATTTTTGTTTGGATTTTGTATTTTTAAAGTGATGATTGTGTTGATTTTTGGATTGTATTATTGTTCATAGAAAAGATGGTTGCTAGATTTTTTGAGAAAGAAGACTGTTGTATGTACTATATATACCACTAGTACATATGTACCTCTTGTACATACATATATTAGTACTATATGTACCGGAGGAGTAGAAGTTATATTCTTCTTCTTCTTCATTTTGATATTTTTTTTTTGGAATTTCGTTTGTTTTTATTTTTCATTTGGATTTTGTGTATTTGAAGAGATAATTATGTTGATTTTTGGATTGCGTTGTTGTTCATGGAGGAAAAAGTAATAATGATAGTGGCTATGATTTTTTTGAGAAGCAGATACCCATATGTACCACTGTCATATCTACTGACATATATATTATATGTATTGACATATGTGCTATATGTACTGTCATATGTACTAAAATATAGCTCATATATACCGGTATATATGATTCATATGTTAGTACATATAGTTTATATGTACTAGTATTTTATAATTCATATGTTCTTATATATATGGTTCAAATGCACTAACATATGACTCATATGTACTGACATATGACTCAGTATAATGGTATATGTACCATATAGTATATATATGTACCATATGTTCTAGTACATATGGTACATATACCAATACATATTGCCTATATGTCTTCTTCTTTTTTTTTCCCCTTAATCCCTAATTATCATTTTTATTTTTATCTTCTTTAAAATTAACAAATATAATTTGATAATAAAGAAGAAGAAGTAGAAGAAGAAGAATATGTAGAAGGTTAAAATATGGTATTTTTTTGGTCGCCCAAGTTGATCGTCAGGGGTGGTGGTGGCATTTTTTTTACTAGTTGCTAGAGATGGTAGATGTGACAGCGATGTTTTTTCTGGTGGTGAAGGAGGCAACGGCAGCTGTAGTAAGGAGATGTAAGTGGTGAGCTATTTGGATAATGGTTATTTTTAGGAATGGAGTATTTTAAAATTTTTGCAATTAAATTTAAGAAAAAGCATTATTTACCACATTTCTAAAAGTTTGTACTATTTAATATTTATTAAATTTCAATATATGTTATTTGACTCCTTTTTCTTTTTATATATTAGACTAGTTTTTTTTTTTTACTATTCTTTTTTTTAAAAAAAATTAACGGCAATTTTTTTAATCAATTGCCATGAATTAATAGCTAATAAAAATAATGTACATTAACTTTTTTTTTTTCATAACAAAGAAATAGAAAATTACATATTTGGAATAATTAAATATTTTGATGCAAAAGATCTTAACTAGATAAAAAATTGATCCTTTCAAATTGGACTACTTTTGAAATTACAAAAAGAGGGTTGAAAAATCAAACTTTAATGAAAAAATATACCGCACTATAGACTCCATTTATGTAAAATTGTTACTTAAACAGAATTAAAAATCTAATATCTATATAAAAACAATCAGCTATCTAACTTGTATTTCAAACTACTAACAAGAGAAACAAAATACAAATATATATAAAATATCATCAAACAATAAAAACGCACAAAATGTACAATCCACACTTAAAATCTATTAGCAAAAACATATCTGAGAAACGAAATATGGGACTTGTTCCAAATAAATGAAACTTTTTGGAACTTATTCCAAGAATATTTACAAGTATTTTTCTTTATATTTTGTAAATAGTTTTTAGTTGTAAATTATGGAATCATTTGTTTTAAATAGCCTACTTTCTTATAAGTTAATTAAGTTCTTGTGAGATACAATTGCATGGACGGATTTCATGGCATTGTTTGGCTACGTATGTGAAACTTTTGTGTATTTAATTGAATTAAAATTTATTTTCATATATGAGGTAAAATAAATGTTGTTATATTTATGAAAATTTGCATAAAATAGGGAAGTTGATTCGCGCTTAAGAATTAGGAACATTGGGTTCTAATACTCAAAGAAGTGTAGCTGCCGTTGTTTATTTAGCTACTCAAACTGAAAATGTTGGTAATGGCTCTAAAAAATCACAACTAGAGGAAGAAACTGGATTGTTGGTAACACTTCACCAGAGATCTGAATAATCATCCAAAATGTAACTGCAATATTGTGATATGAATTTTGTTATGAAACGGAAAACAATGGTACAAGTGCGCTGAATGATTATGGTAATAGAGGCAAGTTTAATCCGCATAATGGTACAAGTGCTCTGAATGATTATCATTATAGTCAAGCATACTTTACAACTACACCTCTACCATTGAGTGTTTAAACAATGGTACAAGTGCTCTGAATGATTATGGTAATAGAGGCAAGTTTTTAGTCAAGCATGATTATCATTATATTAAATGCATCTAGTAATTGGATATAATTGAAATTTGAAGCATATTAAGTTTAACTTATGTTTATTCTTTCTTTCCCAAAAAATTCAGAAGTCTCAGAAAATCATGCAAGTAGCTCGGTTTCCACGTATAATTGATTGAGGTCTGAAATTTTATTATTATACCAGTTGTTTATTATGTTTTAATATTTGTAATTTTGTCAATTTGTATGCTGATTTTTAGAATTTTAGTACTGGACATGATTCAAGCTATCTTCAAAGAACAAAAGATTTGGAAATTTAGAAAGATTCTCTTTAAGTGGTTTCGTTTTTATGGACTTTGAATACTAAATTTTTAGGGAGTTTATTGTTTAAGAAGTTGTTGTTTACTTGTGTTTTGAGACTTTGTATATTTTGAGTTATTTTTTGATTGTGACTAATTTTATTTTGACTTTTTGTATTATTGAGACTTTGAACATTTGGTTTAGGAAGATGCTCAATGTTATTTTTTGCTATATTTATTACATTAATTGAAGTTTGCATTGCATATGCATATTTGAGAAACCAGAAATCATTGAAAATTTCCATCGTTTTTGCAATAGGATTAAAGTGGTTGGTTTAAATCGAACCAATACAAATCAAACCAAAATTCACTAAATCAGTTGTATTGGTTTTAGTTGTGATTGACTAAGTTTTTTGTCTATAATTTTATGGAGTTTCGGTTAACAAAATTTGCTGACCCCTAGTCAAGATAGCTCCCACGGAGATTGTGGAATATCTCATTAATCTCACAAATGTAATAGAATGATTAAGAAAGGTTTTAGAAAAAGTTGAAAGTCAAACCAAAGTGGGTAGAGTTTTATTGTGTGATTTATTTGACTGTGCGCGTCTCATATCATACATGGACATGCATAATAGGCTGTAGGCTGTATTTTTGTGGAATCATGTTTAATTAGTATGTTGTTGTTTGGTTGATGATTTAAAAAGTCAATTGTGTATTAAAAAATCAAAATTAAATTTCAAAAAGGTCCACAGTCTGCATCGCCTGGAAGTTGTTATCAACCGCCATCGATAGAAATAAAGATAGCCTTTGGGAGCCCCTCGATCAATAAAGCCACGAAATACCCAAACAAAATTCTACAAGAATCTACAACTAGCCATTAAAAACAATAAACAATACACCTATTAGAATCATCTCATCTATAGGAGTCGAAATATGACCTTAGCTTTTACGGACTATGCACGGTTTGGTAAAAAATCGATCGATCTCAATTTGCGTTAGTTGTCGAGAAAAGCTATAAAATTGACCATATATTTTATATCAAAAGATTGGCCTTGAAACAAGGAGTCCAAATATGTCTTCAAAATTTCACCTGACTATTGGAATAGCAGGTAATGGCGTTAGAAACTCGTCTTGACCTGCGGCCTAATATTATGACCTGACGATTTCTTCAACTTTCGGCTACCGTTTCTTGTGTCTTTGGCTCCATGATACTTGCCGGTATGTGACTGGTTGCATAGTGGTCTTGGATCTACCAGAGGTTGGCTAACGGCGGCGATGGCAAATGTTCATCTCCTTATCTTTCTCCTTTGATTTGTTATGACTTTTGTTAATAGGGTTATTTTAGGAATTACGACAATATTTAAATGGAGTTAAGAGAAAAAATTAACAGAAAACTAGTGTCTAAGTAAGTCAAATGTAAGGACAAAATAGCTTAATTTTTAAATATCAAACACAAAACAGTATAATATATCAAATGCCAAGGATAAAATTGTGATTATCCAAATATATTCGATAAAGTCCCTTACATTTTAAGAAGATAACCGTGGGTTCCTTCCGTATGAAAAATGTGCATTACACCGTTAGGTTTAATTGAAAAGACTAAAATGCCCCTTTGTCTTTGACTTATTATTTAGGGACCAATTGTTTTTTACAATGCATATTTTTCACAAGTTTGGGGACTAAATTGAAATTCATCTTCCTTCCCTCCCCCAGCCAGCCAGTAGGGGTGTAAACGAGTCGAGCCGAGCCGAGCAGTGGCATGCTCGAGCTCGGCTCGTTTAATAAACGAGCGTAAAAATAGCGCTCGTGCTCGGCTCGTTTATTAAACGAGCGAGCTCGAGCGCGCTCGTTTATTTGTCG
>CATIWJ010002105.1:0-13123 GCA_949640765.1 Croton laevigatus | reverse complement strand
TTGAAGTGGTAACTGTTGGTCCCGTGGCAACTAAGAGGAGGGATGAATTAGTGGCCTTCTAAAAATTTTAAGCGGAAATTAGGTGGTATGAATAGAAGGAATTTATAGTGGTTCGGCTATAATCTCGAGCCTACGTCCACTTCTCCAATCTTAGAAAGGAATTAGGTTCAACTAACACCAATGGAATTACAATAAGGTTTTAGGAACTTAAAGTTTATAGCTAACTCCAAACTTTACAGAAAATAAACAAGTGATGAGTTTAAAGCTAACTCACAACTATTACAACAAATGTTGGATTTAAGGATTACCAAACAAACACTTAATAAAGAGATCGATTTGAATGAAAGAGTATAAGGATTTTAAAGCAATAAGTGTAGCAGTAGTGTTGGTAAGCTACTGATACAAAAATGGGGTTATTTATAACCAAAAACTCAAAATGTAGCTGTTTGAAGAATATCAGAAAAAGCTGTTTTTCTACATATAAAACTGGGTCGCGACCGAGACTCACATGTCTCGACCGCGACTCACCACGACTTATCTGTAAAGCCTGAAAAGGCTAAGAATATTCTTCTGGCATGTCTGGCAGCATTTTATCTGTCGCACAATCATTCACTTGCACATGTATGGTCACGACCAAGACACCAAATGTCTCGACCGAGACTGGACACGTAGATATCAACGGCTCTTTTCAATTTGAAAGTAGCGGGCGAAAGACAGCTGAGAGTCGAGAGTAGTTCAAATTTTTCAGTTGAGTCGCGACCAAGACTCTTTAGTAGCAGGCACGACTGCAGTGCTGAGGCTGAATCTCGAGCGAGACTTGGGCGAGACTCCTGAGTCTCGACACTTACAGGAGCTTTGAGAATTTTTCTGAATGTTGAGTCGCAACCGAGACTAACATGGTAGCGGGCGCGACTAAGGTGCTGGGGTCGATTCTCAGGCGAGACTTGGGCGAGACTCCTGAGTCTCGACACTTACAGGAGCCGATGAAAATTTTGGACTTCTACCTTGGTTGAGTCGCGGGCGCGACTAATGGGTCGCGGTCGCGACTATTCTGCAGCATTCCAACCTTGCTGATTTTCTTATCTGTTTCAACTTATTTTGCTTTGATATGAAGGATATCAACTGAAAACACATAGATACACTTGAAACAACATCAGTAGCTTCACAATTTCAAGTATAGGTTTGTCAACTAATTAAAACAAGAGATTTTGGAACTAAGGCACAACAGTAACTTGGGCTCAATTAGGGATTCATAAGAAACCCATTGGCCTTTTGAATGTTGATGGATTTTACAATTTATTTTTAGCCTTTTTAGACTCAATAGCGGAGAAAGAGTTAATGTCAGCCCATTCTCGAAATTTATTTATTATGGATTCAGATGTAAATTGTTTGTTGGACCGTCTAATGGCCCTTAACCTAATAATCAATCCTAATGTTAGCCCGTTAAACTGGTCTACTGGTGAGAGCAGCAAAAGAAAAAGATCATATTAATTATTTGTAGCTTGTTTTTTTTTTTTACCGTTAATAAAAATTTTCTTTTGCATTTATTTTACCCACGTCAATTACTACCTAGTTATTTATCAATTTTAAATTGCTTTCTTTTCCTCGTTATTTATTTTAATTTTACTTCTTAAATATTCTCCAAGAGTAAATAAAAGTTTTAATTTAATTACTACATGCTAACTACTTCATCATCCTACTCAACTTAAATTTTCATTACAATCATTTAATTCATCACAGGTTCTCAGGCAATAATACATCATACTACACACACATATCACATCATAGCAAAATAACATATAGCGGTAATTTCATACAAAACTATTATCAATATAAAATTTCATTTAGCAAAATAATATATACTTTCATTCTTATTCTATTTATTCATATATATATATTCTCTTCTCTTATTTTGTGCTTTCAACTTTCTTAATTATGTCTATTCCTATTGTTTACAAAGTACTCATAAACGATCAATTCGACTGACTCTTACCAGTCTTTATTCCCACTACTTCTAGTCACATTTATTCTTTCTTTTGTTTCCTATTACTTTATGTCAATTACTTCCTCTCATTTATTATCTATCTATTACTTAGTCTCTTTTTCGCTCCATCCATTTACTATTTTATGCTTGGGTTCCTATATGGCATATACCGCTTTCCTTGTTTAACTGCCCAGGAACGGCTAAACCAATGCTCTGATACCAAAAATGTAACACCCTAAATCCGCCTCACGAGTAAGACAAACTGAGGTGTCACATGTGTCCTTCAACGGTACTCAAAACTTAATTTTTTATTTATTTTATTAATTACATCACCCCATTACGTCACAATAATTTATTTACAGCAATTCAGAAAATTCTCTACAATATTCTCAGTATATGCCACGCTAATGCTTTGTCAGATTCGGTTGGCACTCCGCTCTACTGGTTTTTTTTTTACTTCTACTTATGGCACCTACAAGTTAGCAAAAACCAACTTGCTAAGCGTTTCACTTAGTGGATACTTTACACAAACATTTCAAATATTACATAACAAGAGTTTATGTCAATATAAATATCAGGTAGTACATAACATAGCATTTATTCACAGCAAGTTGAGTAAAGGTAAACTATCAAACCTGAAAATCTGTTCGCAAATGATCCTACGTGGATATCTTTTAATTCACACGCGTCTCGGTAGTTTCGGGTCCTAAGAATTATAATTAAACATTTAATAAGTTTATTGATTAAATTTCCGAGTCTTAAGAATATTTATAGCTCATGAATTAATTAATTTCCTAAGATTTAATATTTTATCAGGTTCAATCGAAGACAAAAAATAAATTATGGGGTCCAATTGATATTCTGGAGGGCCTAATTAAATAATTCAGACAATTATGGGGTCAATTTGTGAATTAACTAAGGTCTAGGACCAATTTAAAATATTCTGGGACCCAATTGCACAAAATAATAAGCTTAGAGGTCAATTTAGAGCGAGAAAGGACCTATCTGCAAACGGAGGGAAACTTCGGGGGTGGAACAGATTGCTAAGAGGAAACTTCAGGCACCAGAAAGGAAATTTTCCTTTCTTCCTTACCTGACGAGTTCTGCGTGCGGGTTTCACAGCGATTCGGATCTGACCCTGCCCAATGACACTTTTTGGCGACAAACGGTGAAACGGTGGGCACAAATCTTCTTCTCTCCTCACTGCCGGTCTGATTCCGGCCTCAGTTGGGTCAAACAGCCACCGTAGCTGTCTTAAATTTCTGAGTTTTGCTTCGGGTTACCCAAAAACCCGTTGGGTAGTCCGATCGGAAAACGTCCTCTGATAACAGGTCGGTCTGCCTTTTGCTTTGAACAAGCTCTACTCGACCCCAGGAGATGATTTCCGCTCTCAGAACTCAATTTTGATAGAGGAATTAGAAGTTGGCAAAATTTGAGATTTCTCTTCTTTCTTTTCTCGTGCTGAATCTTCCTCAGCTCCTTCAATCTTTCATTTTACTTCACAAATCTCATCCTTAACCATCCCTAATATTCCCTTAAACACTCACGCGATTTTAGATTCTTGTTTACAGAAATGTATATTTTTCAGAGTGTTACTTTCCTTCTTTTTGCATGCACATGTAAAAGTGAAAATTTGAGTCTATCATTAGTAATTTTAGTGAGTCAAGCTCACTTTACTCCCGATTAATTAGCTAATGCCACGTGAAAGTTTGCATTAAATTTTCATTACTTTGCTTTGTTTTTTTTTCCTTCTTACCTTCACCAACCTCACCCTCCACATTAATTCCATTTTAATTACATCTTTATCAACTCTCTCTTTTTTTTAAATTAATTTTATTATTGCTATTTTATTATTATTATTATTATTATTATTATTATTATCGGACCCCTAATTACGTCACTCTATCGTCAAGTCTCGTTAACATTTCCGTTAACTCGGGTTTCCGGGTGTGACAAGAGAAGAGCAGAAATAAAGGAGAGATAAGAGAAACAGAAACAAGAAACAGAAAATGAAAGAGAAACAGAGCAGGAGAAAGAAAATGAAAACACCGAAAGTCATTAAGCTTCAATTTTATTGTCTAGAACCTGTCATCACCACCTAAGACCATAAATCGATCTCTGGAAGTCCAATGATCATGTTAGGCACCAGAAACATTGGAAAATGTGGCTAGAGTTGTGAGTTTTTAGTCCGGTCAAAGAAAAAGGTAGTGGGTCGGCTGAACCCTTGAACGGAAATTTCATACGTTTCCGACAACCTAATGGCCGGGTCATGGACACCAACTGACGGCTGATGACGAAAGGATGAGATCGATATAAGGCTTGTAAGCTGCGGTGGCCGGAATCGGCAGGTAGTAACCGGAAACGGGTATGGGCCAAACGACCCGTTTTGCAGAAAAGCGGGTAAGGAAGAAGGCCTAAATGACGCCGTTTCGGCGTCTGGTAAAACGGCGGTGTTTTGGTGTTTAGAGACAAATACGCGCCAGGCCCGGAACTTTGAGAAAATAACGATTTGGCCCCAAAAGTTAAGTCGGTGTTTCAGTAATGCTCTCAGATAATTACAGATAAGCTCCTGAACTTATTTAAGCACTTCAAATACGCCCTTTCAGATTATATTTACTTATAATCTAAATTTATTTTAGAAAATTTATTAGTTAGGGGTATTAATAAATTATGAGTGTAGTTTAATTTGAATAAATGGGCTACAATATGAAGAAATTTATTTGATAGCATTAAATAGTTGTTAGAAGGTGTTATATTTTCAATAAATCATTTATATAAAGTACTAAAGTATAGTTAGAAATTGGAATTAGTTATTTAATAAAAAGTAGTTGAATTAATTTTTGGGAAAATAAGAGAGAGAAATTATACATAATTAAATTGAAAATACATTACTTATAAAAAGAGAATTAACTAGAATTGCAATTATTTGATAAAATAGATGCTAACAGAAATTAGTCCGAAACAATAATACGTAGGAGGAGAATAGACGTAGCGACGAAAATCAGGTTTGGTACTTTATCCTTGTTTAATTATATTTAAGTAAATATGTCGTGAATATGTGAATTATGATGCTGTGCTATTGTGATGTGTGCTGTAATTGTATACTGTACATGTTATGTGAAATATTGGTATAAGAATTTATATTAAATAAGTATAAAATACCCATTAAGCTAACTCAGCAAGTTTAGTGTATGCTAAACTTGTAGGTAACGGAAAGGCACCAAGAAATTCAAATTAGTCAAGTAGAATCAGGCCCACAGAACACTAAACTGGCATATGCTGTGGAACGAAACTAAAAAGCTAGGAGACCAGCGGATCAAGGAAAAAGAAAATTTTATATTTAACATTTTAATTAATGTAAAGGTTATACTAATCAATTATAAATAATATTCTGTATACCATGTAGCATTAGTTATGGCATACTTAGCTCGACTAAAAAATAGTCGGGTTAAGGGATGTTACAGCAACTAACCAAATAGCAATTTGAGTAATCTTCTTTTCAATTAGTCATTATAGAAACCAAAGATTCAAGACGAAAGCGAACTACTCAAGCAAATCGATTGGTCTTGGAAGGAAGGAAGGGAGACAAAATTAAAAAGAGAATTTCAGAAACCCAATTTTGATACAAAGACGAGCTTGAAAATTTCAGATATTGATATACTAACGCGAATTACTCAAGCATTGTGAAAGATTGAAGACAATAACATGAATTACTCAAGTGTTAATCCAGAAAATTGTTGTACATTTACTCAAGCACAGAAAATTGGTTGTGCGATTTACTCAAGAATATAACAAAATGATACATAAGATATCTAATCATGAATTACTCTAACGAAGATCCCTTAACCGACCATAAAGAATTTGATTATGATGTTTTCTCTGGAAGAAATCAAGAACAAAGAAAAGAATTATTCATTAGAGACCACCAATTATTAATATGATGTCTGAGAAAGCAACAAGAACATAGGGAAAACGAAGACTCAACGAACAATTGACACAAAATGAAGGGGAAAAATACCAAAGAACACAAAGAATTTCGACAGAAATTGAAGGGTATTGAACAATTTTCAATTTAGGGTTCAATAAAAAAAATAAAAAAATAAAAAGTTTAACAGAATTTCGTAAAAACCAATAAAGAAATGCATGTTTGAACTGAAAATTGAGAGAAAAACAAGATTAAGAACCAACATCTGAAACAAAGTGATAAAACTTTCAAATCGCAAACAAAGAAGAATAGAGAAAACAAAGAAAGAAGAAGGACAATTGCCTCTTGGATTGAAAAACCCCACTTTTCCAACTCGAATCGGAAGAAAAACCCAATTTCAAACTCGATTTGATCTTCATATTTTCGAAAGAAACAAAGAAAACTTTAAAAGAAACGAAGAGAGAAAGAGATGAAGAGAAACGCAGAAGATGAAAGTTTGCAAATTGCAAAACGCACTTGTTGAAGTGTACGGAGCGTGTAATCAGGGAAGAAAAACTTCCCCTCTGATACCATATTGAACTTTTGATATACAAATTTAACCAAATACCAAAGTTAGATTATGATACCTAAACTACTCTCTAAACACTTTCATAATATGCACTTTCCAATCTTTGGACACTAAATCCAGACATTTATCCACCAAATTTCGAAGAAGAAACACTTTAGAACTACTGCCCTTCAACATCTCTACCGCCACTTTAGAATCACATTGTAAAACAACTTTCCTCCAACCTTTGTCCCATGCAAGAGCTAAAGCATGATAACAACCCTATAATTCTGCTTCTAAATACCTACATACTCCTAAAGCTCTTCCAAAACCCAGCACCCATCAACCAGAATTACCTTTAAAACAACCTCCACAAGCAGCTGGCCCTGGATTTGATTTAGCACTTCCATCACAATTAATCATAACCCAACCCTCCATTGGACTCCAATTGATAAATGTTAAATTTTTTTTTTTTTTTTGCCTTTAGTTACCCCCAAGGTTTGAACCCAATTGATAAATATTAAATGCCGTCTCTTTCCTTCATTCTGCTCACCTTCCTTCACCCATGCATCATGTATCTCCTTTGCTTTCAAAAATAATAAAATCTTTTACTAAGAATTAGTTGGTCACCCTGCCATTAAATACAATCTCATTTCTATACTTCCAGTTCCATAGCCACCATAAACCAACCACGAGTACAATATTCCACGGTACTACTTCTAATTGATGATCAATTCTCCTTAAATGGCTATCCGACCACTTTTTAATACCATCAGACAAAACAATGAACCAACCTCCTCATGATTCAAAAGCCGCTGCCAAAGCCGCTGCCAAAATATTTTCGCAAAAATATAATTACGGCAAGCATGCAAGACTGATTCCTTCTCAATTCTACTAAATAAACTAACTACTATTATAATATTAATATCCCACCTACTCATTTTTACTAAGAAATAAAATTCAAACTCCGGAATCCTAGCAATCATAAAATTGAGAAATAAACACTTCAGCCGCCATACAAATCATAAAACAACAGTTTAGAGGTTTTGTCGAAAGATTTAATAGTAAATTAAGAGAGTTGAGAACAAATTGAAGAACCATCAGAGTCATGGTTGATTCTAAGTAGTCCATTTTCTATTTTAGATGAAGGGTATGACGTGGTTGCTTGAGAGAGCATAATTAACAATAAATGGCTGAGAATTTCTTAAGAAAAATTTTACTTCTCATGTGTTTGTGTTTTATTTTTTTTCCTTTTTATTGGCAATTGAAAATGCATGTTGGATTGTTGATTTTTTTTATGAAGGTCGGATTTTTAAATCTAGCTAATACTTTTATTTCAATAGAGCTCAGTAGTGTGTTATGTACCTCCATTAAAATTTATTTTCTCAACCCTTTTAACATTTAGAAGTAGTCAGTTTTTCAAAGAATATTAGTGCATAAAGTTTCAAATATCGTCAAATTTGAAAGACCAATTTTTTACGCAATCAAAATCATCTTTAACAAAATATTCAATTTTTTCACACATTTTTTTTATTTTATTTATTGAGAAATTTATGATGTGCTTCATTTTTATTATTTATTACTAGTAATATATTGTATGTCAAAATAAAGACACCTGCATTAATCCTGAAATGTCATACCTACTACCATTTGGCTTATCTATCTCAACCAATAAACATGTCTATAATCTGTTTATATCTTGTTTATCATGTATTTATAGACTGTTTAATAAATAATTTATATTTCAAGCAAAAAAAAATTTTTTTTTTTCAGCTATAGGCAGCTGGTGGGGTATATATGGTCAATAAGCTTTCTTTGTTTATCATGAGATGTTAGAGCAAAAAATTTTGTCCAAAATTAAATAAACTTTGAAATTTTATGGACTTTAAATAAGGGTAATTCAAATATCAATTCTTAATGAGTTAGTTTTTCAATTTCAAAGACTATTTTGTAATCATATTACAAAATAGTCTCATCTTCCTCTCTCCTTCCTTCCCTGTAACTGGCAAGGAAAGGAAATCCGCCACGGAAAATCCATAAACTCGGTCAAGCCAAAAAGATTGCATGAAAATTTGATTCTATTAAAATGTCACTATTTCTCTTCATCTTTCTGGTTGAGAAGAGCCAACCAAAATTCTAAACTTTAAATTGTACAAAAAAAACTCAAAAACTTCAATCATACTATAAATATTTACTAAAATCTTAATTCAAGAATGAAAGATTCATATCTAGATTTTATAAAATTATTTTTACGGGGTAGGTTTAGTTATTAGAATCTATTTAGAGCTTTCTCGCAAGGCAAGGCTCAATAAGAGTGTATGAGAAATTTATTTGGTTGAAAGAAACTAAAGCTGAACATGTGATTTTTGGTGGTTACAAAAGCTAAGCAAAACTGTTCTCAATAAACGGTGGGAGTCATTTGTAATTAAAAATGAGAAAATAATAAATGAAAAAATGCCACGCTTTGGTTTCCTTTTTAGTATACATCATAGTTGTTAGAATCTTACGATTCACAACTCGAAACTTATGATTCGATACAAATTTTACCACTACCAATACAAATTTATAAGAGGAATCGATTCACAACTCAAAACTTATGATTCGGTATAAATTTCACCACTACCGATACGAATCTATGAGGAGAATCGTTTTTGCATCGAATCTATACGATTCATTTAAATCAGACGATTCGGTTCGATTCATCAATGATTTTAAAACTCCATAAGAGGGAATACAAAGAACAGAAAAAAAATTCAGAACAAATTACATCTACTACAAGATAAATGGCAAAATTATCCTAATTCAACTAAAAATATCGAAACTCTCACTTATTTAAGAACGGCAATTTGTCCTAAAGTCTCATTTGATTTAGAACAGAGATAGTATAATATTTCTGACACAGATTACAAACAGATATAACAACGTTGACCACGATTCTTTTGATCAGAAATGTTGACCAAATTTTGGCACCACTATACAAAAACTTAAATCTAAAAATTAATCAGCGACAATCCAAAAAGGTTATTAGCATCACTGCCAAGAGATTGGTAACGAAATGCTCTAGAATTTCATTCATGCATGTTAAGGCCATAACATATTTGTGTATAAGCACACACACTTATTAAATTTATTATAAGTTATAAACAAAGATAAGTGTCCTTAGGAAATTTTGTCTGGTAAAAACTGTCCTTCTGTTACAAAAACCTTTGTTACATTACATGTCACATAAATGTTTTGAATTATACTATTAAAACATTATTATTATTATTATTATTATTTTCATAATATTATATACTTTTTAACTAACCTTTAATAGTAACTATATGAGGTATTGAATTGATAATGGGAATTTGTTTCTCAATTGGGTCAACGTCTACATCGTTGAAATCAGCTTTGGTGGCCAATTCTTTTAGCGCCTCATATATTTTCAGGGTGCATTGAAAAATATCCAATAGGATTGAAGATACTGTGGCTACTGGCACTATATCAGTCAGAACTGCGCCTTCCCATTGATTTATCTGAAGAAGTAATTTGATATTTTCAGCAGCATCTTTTGCATTCGCTAAGTGAACATCAATTGTGTTTGATCTTTTCATTTTCTTGGCTGCTGATGATAATTCCTTTAATGCTTTGCCACATTCCATGCTAAGTTTCGTACATGGCTCTGCAAATTTGCTTTTGATTGGAGTCTGTCATTATATATCAAGCAATATTAGGTTAAACAATTTTTAATTACTACTAGTATTATATTTTGTTTTTGGAAACAAAAGTTTACTTGTAAATAAGTAAACGTGTTTTTTAAGTAAAAGATACATACTGCTCGAATTTTAAGATTGATACAGTTGTTAAGAGCTTCAATTTTGTAGGCACATTCTCGAGCTAAAGTTCCAAGTTTGAGATATTGTTCCCAAGGATGGAAAAACCTAAATTTTCCATGGCAAGGTTCCCATCTGGCTAAATTAGCCTGCAAATTTATTATTATTAGTATTAGTAGAAGCGGCAGCGGCAGTAGTAAAAATTCATACTTTTACTTAAAGTAAGAAAGTTATTGGTTTCTCACCATAGATTCTTCACTAGACTTTGAAGTAAGAACACTTTTATAATTTTCAAAAAATGACTTGTCATTCTTAATGCGCTCATCAACATATATACTGAAGTATTCGTATCCAAATTCTGTACATATTTGTATTTTAAGTTAGCAACTGAGTTGGTGTTATAAATGATTATTAATAACTGAAAAACAACTTATATTACGAGATAGATAAGTACTGGAATGCCATACATAACAATAAATACTTTTAATGAGTCATTTATGGCAGTTCAATATCACATAAATGGTAACAAAATGTCAACTTATTCTGATGTAAAATATATTGTTTCAACATTTAATCTAACTGAACATTTATGTTACGTACACATACACGCACATATTCATATAGGGTATAATAAATTAAAAAATATTATGGACTATATAAATAATACTCATAAAGTTATGATCATACTATAATGATAAAACCCAAATATAAGATATCTTACCTCCCCTACAAACTAATAAGAGCAACCAAATCATAGATTTTTTTTTCCAATATAGATAGACCACTAATAAATTAAATAATGGTAGACTATATAAGAAGGGTAGCCCTTTCTAGAGCAGTAAATTGATGCTAACAGTGTGGATGACATGAATCGAAATCGAGATATTCACATCTTACCATTTTCATAGAAGGCATGATGGCTATTTAAACTACACCCAGATTGGCAGCATCCAAAATCTTTACATTTTTTTGTTCAAAAAAATTAAATTGATTTATATTTTAGCCTCAAAGTTTCATACTTTATAGATAAGTATAACAAAACTACTAAAAAATTATAAAATAATAAAAGGAATACCTTCTAAGAAGTTCCCAAGCTTTTCAATATTGTCAAGAACCAAATTGTGAAGATCCTCTCCAATCCAAACAGGATAAATACCGATGCATACAAATGTAGCAGTGCAACAACCAATTAGAATTGTTGATATTCTAATATAAGCCATATCCAATACTTCCTGATCTCTGTAACCCGAAATTGACACCATACTAAAGGTTAATATGAATATGGATAGCCCATAATCGTACCTTGCCTTTAACATTGGGAAGAATCTTAAAAATGTTGCTATAGCCGCTGTACACATGGCGAACAAAATGTTACAAATTTTCACTAAAATTTATCATATTTATGTTGTGAGTTATGGTATATACATATTGCGAAAACGAAGAAGCCAAGCAAGATTTGCTGTCCTTCACGACCACAAAGGATTGCTAAGCTGTATGCTCCGAAGGCTAGAGCAGCAGCTACTGCAGTTGCTACTATCCTATTAAAACCTTTTCCAAGAGTTGCACCTGAAGAATATGAAATACTATTTTATATAACATTATGAACTTAAATTTTACAATAAGAATTTTAAAACAAGAAAGCTTACCAACAGAGAATTCAAAGACAACCACAACAGTAAGAACAGCCCACATTGCATTCACTCCAAAGCCTCGGTAGAATGGATCATTAGAGTAGAATAGAGAGACCAAAGTAAGAGCTAATCCTACTTTCAGAGAATGAACAATCCTTCTTGGATCTTCTTCTCCGATTTCCTTTGCTTTTTGCGCAATCTCACATACCTTGCCACATATTTTGTTCGACAAATCCTTAAGCCACCTGAAGCAACTCATAAAAGAAGTTTCTTCATTACTCCCTGGATTTAAAGATTCCATTTTCTATTGTTAATATGATCATGTGACAAAGGAGCAATGAGTTGCTTAAAAAGGGTCTATCACATAAAAAGACGGTTACTTCCAAATGACAAATGTCACCAGGTGTCTTTCTGTCCGTACAAAAACTTGTGACCCGATGGTACGATACGTACCTTTAATTGAACGTCAATTTTTTTTTATTTGGCATTAGGTAGCCAATTGGCTTTAATCCATTATCTATATCAAGAAGGGCTCAGAGCAATGGGAGAGGTTAGATATTTATTTGCACTCAGATCTTGTAATAGACTAGCTTATAATCTAGCGAGATGTTCACTAGATTGGAATTTTGTTTATAACAGAATTTGTCAGTAAAAAACTATATGTAATTATGCTGAATATCAATGAAATCAATATCTTTTGGGGGGGGGGGGGAAAGTAGCCAATTGGCTTTAATCCATTATCTATATCATTAAATTTAGGATTAGAGAAAATAAAATTAATGCTATATGAAGTAAATTATTTCAAAGTAAAATTATTTGGTGGATTTTATAACCAAATACATATATAAACATTTCTCTCCTTTTCTAACCGGTCATGGTATGGCATAAGTGGTTTAATACTCTTACCCCTTAAGCAAATATCGAGAGTTCTTGTGTAGAGAAAATACATGTGTTGAGAGCACTTTACATTTTAATGAAATATCAACAAGATTGGACTAACTAGGGGTGTTCAAGAAAAACCGAACCGATTGAAACCGACCGAAATCGACCGAGACCGAACCGAAACCGAAAGGCTTGGTTCGGTTTTCGGTGCAAAATAAGTGTAAACCGAAAATTTCGGTTTGGTGTTCGGTTTGACTGATTTCAACACCGAACCGACCGAATAGGTTTGGTTTGATTAAATATTTTTATATAAGTTTATTTGGTTTGATTAAATATTTT
>CATIWJ010002092.1:0-14482 GCA_949640765.1 Croton laevigatus | reverse complement strand
TACATTTCTGTTTTTGTGTTTTTTTTTATTTGTTTACATTTCCATTTATAGTAAGTTTTGTAATTGTTTATTATTATTTTTTTATTGGTATTGGTGAAAAAGTAAATTTTTTAAAAGGTTAGTAATTGTTTATTATTATTTCTGTATTGGTATTGGTGAAAAGTGGATTTGTATTGATATTGGTGAAATAGTGAATGTAAAGATATGAGAAAAACGGAGGTAGTATTTCCTAAGATAACTATTTTCCATTTCTTAATTATGAACCCTAATCTTGCTGTCATTATACTATATTGCATTTGATTTAGGGAAAGGAAATAAATTAATATAGCTTAAAATCCTTAAAAACATCATTAGTCAGCAACTTCTTTCTTATCTTGTAGCTTAAAAATATTATTTTTCCATCTCAAAGAAAAACTTCTAAGTTAAATGAAAAATTATCTGTTTTAATATTCGTTAGCAGTAAACATTTAAAAAAAAAACTATAATTTTGAAGCATTAAATTCTTACTATTATAAAATAACACCTAAATTTATTCCTTCAAATAAAAGTCTAAAATATGATTAAAAAAATAAATAAAAGTCTAATATATATATATATATATATATATAGGCCTAGAGTCTAAAAGTTATATTAACAAAGTTGCTGGTTGTTGCTTTTAATTATGTTTGCATATTTTAGAGGATTCGGATAGAAAAATCGAACTTTGATCTTTCTATCAAATTGCAAGAAACCCTTTTTAAGACATCTTTCTTCAGTTGTTAGTCAAATCAAATTAGTACTTAATTGATCATTATAAACAAAAAGAAAGAAAAAAACTTTTGATAAATCATGTCAAATCATTCATAACTAATTTGGTGACCTAAGATATATTTTTATGTTAAAAATAAATAAATATTAGCTGGGAAGTAAAATATTTTCTTGTTCATGTAAGTCTGAAATTGAAAAGCAGCAGTGATTATCAAATCTATTACAGTTGACATAACAATGGTTATTTTTGAGTTTAATTAATTTAAAACATCAATAAATAAATAAAATGCCCGCCATTAACATTTTATAAATATTCTCCACTCCTATCCCTCAAAAACGTGTGTTAGTTGTACTCTTTCTTCCTATCTATAAATATAATTCTGTTCTTATTTTTCTGGAGCATAAAAAGAAAAGGATAAGCAGCTTTGCAGATTTTCTTTTCATTCATAAGTCCAGTTGCAAAGATTTAGCAAATAAAAAGGTACACATTTTTCTTCATTGGCATTTCTTGATTTCTTATATGTTTATTTGTTTTTTCTCTTTTATTATTTTTAGCAAATGAAACTGTCAATAAGATTTTCTACTTTGATTAGTACAATTAATCGTACGATTTGATCTTGTCTTCTTTCTCTGTCGTTATGCTTTTCACTTCCGATAATGACCTCCCTTTTTTTTTTCTGTTCATTTCTTTGATTATTTTAAAAAGATGAACTTTTCATGAATAATTGTAATTCTGCAATTCTTTTGTTGTTCTTCTGTTTTTATGTGCACAGTTCGTATATATAAAAATTTAATCTTTAATCAAAATGCTATAGTGTTTAGCTGAAGATGAAAGTTTTAAAAACTGAGTTTCAGGAACTGTAGGCATTTAACAATGGATATTGTAGATTTATCAAAAGAAGAAGAATCACTTCCAACCCTTATCAAGCACATCTCATCCAACGAAATTTCAGGCTTTGATAATAGTACTGAGAATAATCACAATAGCTTCAAAGAACAGTGCCAACCAAGCCAGATTCATTCTTTCAGTACATCAGCAATGGTATGTTATGTAACAATTTGCAATTTTTAATACAATTAAAAAAATATTAGAAAAAAGATTAATCTTAATTAATTATGTTATAACAGGGGATTGAAACTATTGACATTGACAATAATCATAAAAGGGTACATTCAATTTCCATCAGCATGCCAACAACTCCAGTACAAAAGAGCTCAGACAAGAAAAAAAGAGTTCTTTTTGAAGAGGATGGTGAAAAGAATTTCAACCATGGAAGTCCAGTTTCTTCTGCTACATCTGAGACTGTACTTCCGAAGAAGACGAACGGAGTAAAGTTCCATTCCCAGCCGATGCCTAAGGGACAAGACGTTGAAGGAGGATTCAATGTTACAAGCTCTGCAAACCATACAAAAATGTTCTCAGATAGAAGATATGATTCTTTCAAGACTTGGTCTGGGAGACTTGAGAGGCAGCTATCAAATTTACGGGGCAGGCCACGCCCAGATGATCCGGATAATATTGTTCGACCAAGACTAGAACATAAAGATGCTTTACCTGTAGATCGATACTACGATGCCTTGGAAGGGCCTGAATTGGAGGATCTTAGAGTATGCAATTTTGAACTTTTCACTTCCTTTTTTCCCTTGCAATCTGATGATATAAGTATATCGTTGACTTCCTGTGCTGATATTTTGACAGGCATCAGAAGAAATAGTTTTACCAGAAGACAAGAGATGGCCGTTTCTTCTCCGTTTTCCTATATCTTCATTTGGTATATGTCTTGGGGTTAGTAGCCAAGCAATCATGTGGAAAACCTTAGCCAGCTCTCCCTCCACACATTTTCTCCATATTAGCCCTGACGTGAATCTTGTTCTCTGGTGCATCTCTGTTTCCCTTGTACCCATTATCGCTTCTATTTATCTTCTCAAAGTGATTCTCTACTTTGAAGCAGTTCGTCGCGAATACTATCACCCCATTCGTGTCAACTTCTTCTTTGCTCCATGGATAGCCCTGCTGTTCTTAGCACTTGGAGTTCCTTCTTCAATAACTGAAACTTTGCCTAAAGCTCTATGGTACGTTCTCATGGCTCCATTCCTTTGTCTCGAGCTTAAGATCTACGGACAGTGGATGTCTGGTGGGCAAAGGCGGCTTTCAAGAGTAGCGAATCCTTCAAACCATCTATCAATTGTGGGCAACTTTGTTGGGGCATTATTGGGTGCATCAATGGGATTAAAAGAAGGCCCTCTTTTCTTCTTTGCCGTTGGATTAGCTCATTACATTGTACTGTTTGTAACACTTTACCAGAGACTTCCAACAAATGAAACACTCCCAAAAGAGCTTCATCCTGTGTTTTTTCTCTTTGTTGCTGCTCCAAGTGTTGCTTCAATGGCTTGGGCAAAACTTCAAGGCTCTTTTGATCATGGATCACGAATTGCTTACTTCATAGCTTTGTTTCTTTATTTTTCACTGGTAAGTTGGCCCCTGCAATTTCAATTAAATCAAAACCATCAATAATTTCAACTACAAGTTAATAACAACTAATCTGCAATTCCTTGTAATTATGCAGGCAGTTCGAATCAATTTTTTTCGCGGGTTTAAGTAAGTATCGAAATTTGGAATCCATTTTGCAATTAATTATTTGAGGACAATGTATTTACTTACTCTTTTTCCGAAAAAATCAATTTATAGGTTCTCATTGGCTTGGTGGGCTTACACTTTTCCGATGACCGGTGCTGCAATTGCAACAATTAGATATTCAAACCAAGTGACGAACGTAGTTACTCAAACTCTAGCTGTCACACTAGCTGTTATTTCCACATTAACAGTAACAGCTCTGCTTGTAACTACAATAATACATGCCTTTGTCCTGGGAAAGCTTTTCCCTAATGACATTGCGATTGCCATTAGCGACAGAAGACCAAAACATCACCACCATCAGCACCACCATAGGAAGTGGTTCCCTCAACTTCATGGAAGTTCTGAAAATAAAGAGATTGAAAATTACTTGAAGTTTGCAACCTCAGATTTGAAAGATGTAGAAGCTTCTACAAACCCTCCTAGCTCAGGAAGAAACTAAATAATAAGCTAAAGAGTGCCTATTTTAAATAAAGACCTTGCCTTTTTCTGAATCTTCAGCCTGTCCATGCGAGGGAAACAAAAATTAATAGGAATTTTGATCATTCCAATGAGCATGTGATGAAGAATTATGCAGTGAGGTTGTGTTACTGTATAGGAAATCCTATGCATGCGAGGAAAACAAAAATCGGTAGGAATTTTGACAATCCAATGAGCATGTGATGAAGATTTATGCGGTGAGGTTGTGTTAATGTATAGGAACTTGTAGCTAGTCTGCTGTTTTGTAACATACCAGTTTGAGTGTTATATAAAAATCTATAGCCTAAAACAAAATGTTCTAGTCTTTACCAGGATTATGACCTCTATACGCATGCAGCAGTAAATAACTGGTAACGTTTTGTAAACTGTAATGCAATGTGATCGCAGTTACATTATCGATTAAATTGCATAATTGCATACCAAACACTGCCTAAATTTTGACTGATATACCAACAGCAGAATGCAAATTATAATACACACATGACAACTAATCACGTTTCAAGTAATGCACAATAATGAGAAATCATCACATTACATTTGGAATTCAAAATAGCATTAATCTAAAAGTTCATCTCTTTTAAGCATTTTCTTAAAAAGGATAACTCTAGTTTTATCTCCCTCAATTTCAAACCAAAAGAATGGAACTGCTTAAAACAATTACATCAAGTGTTTTCTTTCTAACTATATTATCATGTTCTGCAAAACCCAGAAAAAGAATGTAAGACTTACATCTTACTTCAACTCTAATTTCTGGGTTACACGCACAATTTAGTCAATAAAGAGAGTAGAAAATATTAATTAAACTGCCATCATGAATAAAAACAAATTAAAGAAGCTTAATTGCCTATAAAGATATAATTTTGATTGGAATTTAAGAAATGGGTACCCGTGGATTTTGCAATTGACCAATTCTTTGGTGACGGAAGACTATTGTTGCAGAAGATTAATTTTTCATCTGACAGGAGGAAATTTTTCTTCCCTCATTGAACATAGAGAGAGATGTTTAGCGATGTATTTTCCTGAGCAAGTGGTAGTCTGCGGCATCTGGGTAGGTTGCAAGGAAACTACGATGACTTGTGAAGTGCAAAAGTGGCTTCCTTTAAAGTCAAAACATAACTCAATCCTTGATAAAAAATAATAAAAAAAAAGACGAGATTAATGCTTGCTCCATCTAACCTTCGACATTTCTTCTTTTCTGTAAGAGATGCATTCCAATTCTCCCCTGCCAGTATATGCTGCAGTTTTTGTCGGCCAAAATGAAGAAGACAATCCCATACTGGCCAGCTACAAGAGTTCTACTACACCACACCATCTCATTCTGAAAGACCCCTCTCTGCAATGCATACTATCCAGCAGAAGCAACTTGAAAATGGACTTGGGCAAATATCATTTCCCATGCCCCAAAAAACCCCTCTCTGCAATGCATACCATCCAGCAGAAGCAACTTGAAAAAAGACTTGGGCAAATACCATTTTCCATTCCCCAAAAATTGAAATTGCTTTTGATTTTGCAAGTGAAACTAGGTATCTGCATTTTATTTTAGTTCTTGACCGCAGGTGAAGAAGTTATCTGCAATTTGTTATAGCAATGTAAAATTTGAAGTTTGCTACTATGCATATTGAATCAGTCTTTCAAGATCTTTCTATTGATCAACTGAAAGATTCCCAATTTTCAAAAGCATCACAGCCTGCAGAAGCATTTCCCAATCGTTTCAAGTAGTAGACCCAAGTTGCTCATTCAACACACACAGCTCACAACCATCAAATACTGCACAAATAACTAATTCAACAAAATACTTCATTTTATTAGTATGCAATTTCATATACAAAATTCAGTCCAACCGCTACTCATTGCCATTCATTACAATTCTATCTAGCTTTCTGTAACAAATCGTATCTAAACACAAATATTCATCACCAATCCAATTACAGAGTTTGCCTTCAACAAAATGAAATGAGAATGTAGTATCTAATCAATGTTGATCTTCCCTCCTACGCTTGGAAAGCAGCTTAATTTGTTCATGCTCTTGATTCTGCAGTGTCGAATCCAGCAAATACTGCCATCTGTAGCCTTCCCGCATTTTGTTGCCTTCCATTTTCTGCACCAGATTGGAGTTCTACGCTCGCAATGCAGGCAGGTGAAAGAAGCCCTCTTGCAAAAGAGCATATCTAACGGATACACAAAACAATTGTACAAAATGTGGATTCAACTTTGGCCGGATACTCGAGATTGGCCAGGAGTTCAACACCTTAAATACATGAAATCAAAATAAAAAGCCAACAGAAATAAAAAAATTTAAGTGAATCAAAATACATAGAATAATCAAAATTGAAAGCAACAAAAATCAAATAGCCACTTCGAATAAGAAATGAAAACACACACTTGTGTAACTGCTGTCACCGTAATAGCTATTATTCGAATAAGAAACGAAAACACACACTTGTGTAACTGCTGTCACCGTATATTACTAACATGTCAAGTATGATTAGGTCTGAATGACGCTTGACGTAGGCCTTATATAGGGAGTCCAAGGCGGTGAAGCCCTGACATCCTCATGTACAATAGGACTCTTCGGGCTCCTAGAATCTCAGAGCCCAAGAGGCCCCTAGATTGTTTGTTCCCATTTTAGATAACTAACCGGACCATGCACAAAATATTGTTTCGACACTAGAATAGAATGGGTGAACCAAGGATAAAAAGAAAATTACTTGCTTTTCTGAAGCAGTTGAAAATAGCTCATCAAGATCAGCAGGTAGTAAAACTCCATGCTAATTGATAGGTTAGAGGTTTTCAGAAGATACTACTTGGATAAACTGAATTCGAAAAATTAAAAACTAAACCTGACATGGAATTCATTGACAATACAAGCATCAGGAAAAGATTATTGCATACATTATCAATATCAAACAATTAGAAGATCCCATGAATAAACTCCACAGCTTCAGTAATCAGCTCTAAACTCTACAACATAAAAGCTGAGAGATAATTAATTGATACTACAAAAGAACAAATTGGCATAGAACAGCATGGAAAAGTGTTCACCACCATATAACATAAAATGGTTTTTGACATTTTAAATGGTGGCATGCTGCAAGCATTAGAAGAATGAAAATTTTATCAAATTACAATACCTTTTTGAAGTAATGTTAGCGAATAACACAGCAAAAACGAATGCAATTTCTAGAGTCATTAATGCAGCAAGATACATATGCAATAGAAACCAGAAAAATAGAGCACCATGCCCCCTTCCGAATAAATCTCCCAAGAAGAGACTGAATTCTCCTTAATTCAACTATTATATGCAGAACATAAACTCATGTACTAGATGCAACATATTTTTAACTTGAAATCATTATTTGCACAGGGTATAAAAATGCATGTGGACCTGGAAATTTTAAAGATACCAAGTAATGGTTCATGTATCTCACAATGATATACAAAGCTTATAGCAAAATAGAACTTCACAACAAATGAATCCAAAAATAATCCTTGAGCGATACCTGATCAGGAGCATATGCTTAGATGGCACAGGAAGAAGATCATCTCTGAGTTTCAGTTCATCGTCATAGCCAAATTTTCTCAAAACAGACCGAGTTGTTTCAATTTGCCCCTTGTCTATGAATACAGCATGACGAAAAAGGAATCCTTCAAGTGTAAGACCCAACTATTAACACCATCTTTCTTCTTTTCTTGTGCTACTCTTATCACACCCACTAACTCAACAGGCTGCAGTAGAGCATAAAAAAAGTTAACCTGTTTATGAGTATGGGAGTGTATCAGATTGCTTAAAAGGGTGGGAAATGACAATCTAATCTAATGAGGACTAATAATAAGGAAAAGAAACCTGAAATTCCTTCAACTCACCATTATTGAGTGCCCCATCCATGTCAAGATCACAAAGAAGAAATTTCCTTCTCAAAGCCCTTTCACATAGAGGTCTCAAAGTTTGATTCTCTTGGTCAAACAAGGGCTCCAGGGGAAGCAATAAATGTAACTTGAAAATGGACTTGGGCAAGTACAATTTTCCTTGCATGCCCCGAAAAATGAAATTGCTTAAGCAAGTACAGGAGACATCCAGGGGATTCATTCTATAACAATCCATGATACAGCCCAGGAAAATGACAGAAAGCCGCTCTTGAGCCACAAGAACAGTTCCAGACAAGGCCAAAAAAGCAAATGCATCAGTGTTGTTACTAGATGCTGTTCATTCAATTTTAACGAATCTCATGGATAGCAATTATCAGGAGGTGCAAATAAATGTTTTGGGATTGGTGTTTAAATGTAAATAAGGATTAAAAGAGACATTTTAATATTTGAATTTCAAAGAGTGCACAAGTGGAAAAAAGGAACATAACATACCTTAAATAAACTTAATTATGAACATAATAGTATTATGAACATCAAAAAATGGTTAGCACCTTTTCTAATTTGAACGTTTCAAATTTAGAAATTGCATTTGCCTGCAACTCAACATTTAAAATATTATCTGCAAATTGTCGAGCTAAGATATCAATTATTATTGAATATCAAACGCTAGGGCTGCAAACGAGCTGAGCGGAGCCGAATACTGGCCTATTCGAGCTCGAGCTTAGCTCGTTTATTTGACGAGCTCTAATTTAAGCTCAAGCTCGGCTCATGAGCTCGATAATTTTTGAGCCGCTTGAGCACGGCACGTTAAGAGCTATTCGCGAGCTCGAACTCGTTCTCGAACCAATTCGAGCTGTTCAAAGCTCGAGCTCATTTACATATAAACGATACAGCTCGCGAACATGCTCATTTGTTCGAGCTCAGCTCGTTTATTACACGAGCTCAAAAATTGAGCTTGAACTCGGCTCGTTTAGCTGACGAACGAACTCGAACGAGTCGAGTATTTATAGAAGGAAGATTATAAGAAGGTCAAACCACAACTTAAACTGCAAAATCCAAATTACCATAAGATGACAATGGATACTAAATTTCTAGTCTTATTGTTCCCAACCTAGCAAAAATTTATGGCATGCATGTAGCAGTTATTTCTCTAATTATCTTTACAGATTCAAGATCCCTACTTTATCTCAGTGTTGTTGCAATATGGTACATCACAATATGCATTAAATTCCTGCTTTAGCCTCCTAACATGTTCTCTGGAAAACAACAAAAAATAATAACATTAAGATTCTGAATCATACAAATCAAAAATCAAACGCATAGGCTATAATTAAAACCTTGCAACAAATCAAAGGGTGAACAAACCTTGCAACAAGTCTTCAAGGTTGGCCTCTTCGGCTTCCGATCTCTCCTTCAGCTTTGATTCGCAAGAGGCATAAGACACCTGATCTCTTCAGAATATGGTGGAACTTTTCAGCATAACCAGACCAAATGTGTTTGATCTCTTTGTCAAGGTCTCATAGCTCCAGCCATATTGTTCCATCTTAAAAAAAAACCAAATTTAGTATAAATTATAAAGAAATTTTTAAATTAATAATTTTAAATTACACTTACATGAGCTGTAGCAGCTCTTATTAGCCTTGTGGAAGCATGCGTCATCATTAATATACGGGCGATACGTATCCTCTCTGCTCACCCCCTAAACTTACATTGGGTGAGGACCTTCTTGAGAAGGCTATTATACGCCTCCAATCTCTACCTGCTGGTGTAGGCCTTAACTCTCTAAGAGTCCTCTCGACACGAACCCAATTTTTTTCTCACACTTTTTAGCATGGAATGAAGCCATAAAAAAAAAATGCTCTCTCTTGAGCTCACATATGTCTCGAATGTGTTATATCAAGCATATCCATATTGAATAACTTGGCACCCTTCTTTAATTGCCTCCGCTCCAACTGAAGCTATCTCGCTTCCACCTGCAGCTGTCTACCCTTCATCTCCAATTGTTTCATTTTGTTCACGTATCTGTGAGTAAGCTGTTTCAGTTGATTCACTTGCGACTTATACACTGCAAGTTGGATGGTAACAAGCTGCTGCGATTTTTCAATGCAATTCAACTTCAAATGTTTATCCATCTAAGCCTCAACGTCCCACAAAGTTTCCTCTACTTCCTATGCACAAAACCCATGAGCAGAGAAAGCAGAGGAAAACCTTAAGGCACCTTGAGTCTTGAATAAATAAACATTTGAAGTTGTATCGCACTGGAAAATCGCAGTAGCTTGCTACCATCCAACTTGCGGTGTATAAGTCGCAAGTGAATCGACTAAAACAGCTTACTCACAAATGCGCGAACAAAATGAAGCAATTGGAGATGGAGGGCAGACAGCTGCAGGTGAAAGCAAGACGGCAATTAAAGAAGAGTGTCAAGCTATTCAATATTGATATGCTTAATATAACACATTCGAGACATATGTTAGCTCAAGAGAGATTGCTTTTTTTTCATGGCTTTGTTCCATGCTAAAAAGTGTGAAAAAAAATTGGGTTCATGTCGAGAGGACTCTCAGAGAGTTGAGGCTTACACCAGCAAGTGGAGATTGGAGGCGTATAATAGCCTTCTGAAGAAGGTGCTCACCCATTACGCTAGACAGCATGGATAACATAAGTTTAGGGGGTAGCAGAGAGGATACGTATCGCCCGTATATTAATAATGACGCATCCTTCCACAGGCTCATAAGAGCTGCTACAGCTCATGTAGGTGTAATTTAAATATTCAGCGCTTCATAATCAATAATAATTGATATCTTAGCTCGACAACTTGCAGATAATATTTTAAATGTTGAGTTGCAGGCTAATGCAATTTCTAAATTTGAAACATTCAAATGAGAAAAGGTGCTAACCATGTTTTAATGTTATGCATGTCATTTAGACATAATAAAAACCCATTATCATATTAAACTTTTTTCTTGTCACATATACTAAACCTCTTTTCACTTTGATATTATACTTTTTCCTTAAAAAGAGTAAAAATAGATTAACCAAAGTAAATAGCCATTCCAAGCTGGAGAACCACTAAATGTAAACTATGCTATTTAACAACAAGAAAATTAATCTAAGCAAGATTAAGAACCCTTTTTCAGACAAAATCTCAAAACTAATTTTCAACAAAATGCAAGCAAAGATATTGGAACACTTCTTTGAAATTCAGACAACAATACCTTTAAAATGGAAATCAGTTTTCGATATATAAAAGATGAATTCCAATATGAAAGAAACAGTAAAGACTTTAATTTGGGGGAATTATTTCGAAATGTAAAGTGGCGAAACAAACAAGAAGTAAAAAAAAAAAGAAGGGAAGTCTAAACAGAATTGATGGAAAGACTCGGACTTGAAAAATTAACAGAGCTTTAAGAGATAGCATAAAGATCTAAAAAGAAATCAGAAAAATAAAAAAGAATCTGAAATTAAGATGTTATTGTCGAGAAAATTTTAGGAAGAGGAAATTACCGGCATAGCAATTTTGCGGGACCATACCGCCGTCTACAGAGGGAAAGCCTGTATCAAGTAAGTGGAGAGAAGCTCCAAAGATTCTTCCCGGAGCACTAGACTGAAAGAGATATTGACGGCAATGGTGACAAGGAGAGAGAGTGACCATCATCGTCTCAGAGATTAATTTTTTTATTTTTATTGTTTTTTTGAAGAGAACACCCTCTCAAAGATAGAACGGAATGCCAAAAAGAGACAGAGCTAAGAAAGGAGAAATAATTACTATATAGGTCGTGCCTGTGCATAAGCTAGGACTAGCAATCGGGTGGAGTTAAGTAGGGTTCGTGTTAGGGTCAAGTATAATCAGATTGACTACCTCTAATTTTCACTTGATCTATTTAGATAAACGGATTAAAAATTTTAATCCTAAACTCATCTGCTTAAGTTCGAGTCAATCCAAACATGACATGTTTAAACTAATTTTTAATTATTTGCTTTTGTAATTGGGTTGTAATCAGAGTTAGACAGGTCATTTTTGGGTAAGATAGGTCAATTATAATTGGGCTAGACAGGTCATTTTCGACGTTGGATTGTAATCGGGATAGACGTTGAAATTTTAAATTGTAACCTAACCATTTAATTTTAGGTCAAGTTTGGCTTAACCCATTTAAATAAACACGCCGAAAATCTCAACCCTAACCTGCTATTTTCATATCGAGTTCGTGTCAAGTTATCGGATCGAATTAGCTTTTGCCAATACAAACACTTTTAAATAGGGGTGAGCAAACCGAACTGAAATCACAAAACCGACCAAAAACCGAAACCCCAAAAATGGCATCTAAAACCGAACAGAGGGAAAACCGAAATGAAACCGAACTGATTCGGTTCGGTTCGATTTTAAACCAAGAATTCCTTTAACCTTTAAAGGAAGAAACAGAACCTGTTTGAAACATGCAACTATCACTGACTCTATTCTTGAACATGCAGTTATCACATTTTCACTAGCTTTAGCCTCTATTTCTGCCATGGATTTCTACCACATATACAAACTCATGAGTCATTCCTTTACATAATCACATAAATTCCTATACTTCCATATACTTGACAAGTGCAATTAGAAAAACAATTTAACCAAATCAAGAAAACTAATTATAAATTAGAAAAACAATGTAACCAAATCAAGAAAACTAATTATAAATTTAAAAAAAAAAAACAATTCAACCAAATCAAGAAAACTAATTATAACATAGTGGTGGTGAGTTGCTATCAAAACAGAAAAAACCCCTCTCCTTCAATGCATGCATGATTTATTAAAACATATAACCAAAAGATGATAGTTGACTAAAAAGGGGTTGAAAGCAAAATATTATCAGTTTAGTGAAAGAGACTAGTATGTACTTCTCTTATCTCTAAAATTT
This sequence comes from Croton laevigatus, assembly GCA_949640765.1. Taxonomy (NCBI): domain Eukaryota; kingdom Viridiplantae; phylum Streptophyta; class Magnoliopsida; order Malpighiales; family Euphorbiaceae; genus Croton; species Croton laevigatus. The sequence goes on along the minus strand of CATIWJ010002092.1, from coordinate 1,855 downwards.
TCAACAACAGATATGGAAAATCCTTTTAATTTCCCCCCATTTTTCTTCTATTTTCTCCTATGAACACCGATCAACTGAAGAATTTTCATTAATTAATGAAATATCTACTACAGTTAAAGTGACATGAACTAATTTCAAACAATAGTAATTAAGAAAAAAATGCAAAATAAAATACTAACTGTATAGCCAGAAAGACCAGCAGGGTCGGTAAAAGAAGCGGTGTGAAAAACGCCACGAAATACACCAGAAGCTGAGACACAACACAATCCTGCACAGCTGAATAACAACCACCACCTTACACCTTCACTTTTTGTTGCTTGAGTGCATCTCTAAACACCATTGCAAATAGCAAGCTCTCTATACAACAACCAACCAACCAACAAAAAACAATGCATACCCAGACTGATTAATATAAACAAACAGGCAAAAGCATTTTCAATCAAGAAAAGGCAATAAATGGAAATCCATTAACCGTTAATTCAAAAAGTTATCAAGTCACAGGTAAAAATTAACAAATGATGTCCAAAAGAAGCTAAAAAAATTCCCCATCAACCAAACAATAGAAACGCACCAACAAATGGAAATTAGTAGCCAAAAGACCCAACAGAGATTCTTGGCATCAAATCTAGCAAATTAAACAAGAAACCAAAAAGAAAGATCCAACAGTATAAAAAGCACACAAATTTACAATCAATTGAAGCAATTACGAGATAAAAATACCTTAAATCGCTCCGATACAAAGAACTAATCGCGAGAATCAATTTAACAGAAATTCAAGAAAATTAAAGAAAAAAAAATGATAGAAAACTTGTTTACCTAATAAATTTTCGGAATCGGAAAGATGTACAGTACCTAGGACCGTTCCCTTCTCTCCGACGGTACGCTGTAGAGAAGCTGCGTGACTTGAGAGAGACAGGTTGGAGAGCTGGAAATTTTCGAAGAGAAGGGAGAGAGGAGCAGAAGAACTGAACTGCTGCGGACGAAGCTTAGGTTTATTTTAATTTAGGTTTTGTAACCCTCCCTTTTCCCCGTCGGTAATAAGACGACGGGTTTAGGGTTTAAGGTGGCCTCTGAAGAGGAGAGAGAGTGGCGGAGGAGGTGACGGCGGGTGGGAGGAAGGAGATCTGGAAATTTTCGAAAAGAAGGGAGAGAGGAGCAGAAGAACTGAACTGGCTCGGCGGACTGTTTAGTTTTAGAAAACATTTTCTGTTTCCTTTTTCAATTTTCCTTTTTTTTTGTATGTTTTTCAATTTTTTATTTTCTAAAATAAAAAATAGAAAACAGAAATTATGTTTATTTATTATTTTTTATTTTTCATTTTTCTAGTTATGTCCTAATAATTTTTATTTTTTCTAATAAAATCTAATATTATAATTTTTTTATTTACTCAAATATTTATTATTATGATTTAATATTAAATATTACTAAGAAAGTATGATATATATATTTGCTAAATTATAAACAAAGTTCAAACAAACAATAAATAAAAGAAAAGTCAAGAAAAAAAATTAATTCAATGATTAAAAAAATTTATAATTAAAAAATTTTAACATCCATAATAATAAGATAATAGTCAAAATATTCAAACAAATATAATCGCAGCACAAAAAAAAGTTAAAAATTTTATCCTAAACTATTTAACCAAGCCATTTTCCTATCTTTGGACATCCTCATAAACATTCTTCTTCAGTTTACATCATTGCATGCATAAGAACAAGTTCAATTCCTTGGCCCTTCTTAAGCTGGTTAACAAGATAATGGAAAAGGCCCCTTAATTCCATAGAAGGATACTTCTTGCACCTGAAAACACATAAAATTTGGTTCATAAAATCTCAAGGAAGTAACAAACTATGAG
>CATIWJ010002091.1:0-33451 GCA_949640765.1 Croton laevigatus | reverse complement strand
ACTTTGGAGTAATTCGCCAAGCAATTCATTTTGAGAGAAATCCATTCTATTGATTTTTCATCACCTATATTTTCAGGAATTCTTCCATTCAATTGATTTTGAGAAAAATTTAAATATATTAACTCCTGTAGACTCATTATTTCCTCAGGAATCTCCCTGGATAATTTATTTCTGGAAAAATTATTTTTCTAACCGAATGAAAAGTAGTTCTTCCTTTTACTTGATATTTTTTCTTTAGAAAAAAAAAAGTCGATCCAAAGATTAGAGTTATTTGTTTTTATCAATATTAAAAACAAAGTAAAAATATGATTGACAAAGACGAGACCAATAATATAGATCATAAAAATAAAGGAAGGAGAATGCGACTTTAATAAAAAAAATTAGTTTTATACCTGCGTTATGCACGGTTTTAATAACTAAAATTAATATAATTAGGTAAACATAACTTTTGTTTTAATTTTTTTTTATTATTTTTTTATATTGATGGTGTACTTATATATTAATAGAATCATAAAAAAATACATTCAAAATGATATTTGGAGGATTAGTAAGCCACTCCAAACAATTAGTCTTAGACATAATATATGGATACTTTGATTTGCTGGTCTTTAGATAAATCTCATAATAAGTGAGTGAAGAAATCATAAATTGCTTGCAGTCGCTAATCTAAAAAACAAATTAGTTGAATATGTCTTCAGAACAAAAGAAAATAATAGGTTCGATTTTCGCAACTGTGAATCATGTATTCTTCAACCATGACAATGCCTCCATTTATACACATTGTTTTTGCCATCAGAGTGTTGAAGAGACCCCTCTTCTCTTCCTTATAGCTTTAGCACCAAGAAACATCCCATTCGCATTACGCACAACCTATTCCAAACCAGCTTCATAATTTCCTGTAACATGAAAAGCATCTGCACTATACTATTCATGTACCTGAGCTGAACGACCGCGTCGGATGACTGGTCAACAATTGTCAAGCAATTATTCTAATCGGATTAAGAGACATTTGTTGTTGGTTACATACTTTTTCTAACATTTAGGAGAAGTTTTGGTTTTACACAAATTTATTCTCTAATATAAGTTACAATAATGAATTCAATTTGGTGAAATAGAATTATCAATACAATATAAGAAAATTAAAAATATATCAATCGAAAATTCGGTTGGTAATTAATGACAATTGGTTGTTAATTAAAGTTACCGACCAATTACCAGCCGATTAATTCGGTTGCTAAAATGTTCGTCTCTAATACATTACCAACCGATTTTAATTCGGTTAGTTTACTATGTATAGCCCATTCCAAAACACCACCTTTCAGTTAACTTGATTAAAAAATATTAAACTAATTGAGTCATTACTTAGGTACTAAAACTTTAAATACAAAAGCTAATGATGTTGCTACCATATCAAAACTCTAAGCTTTCTTTGAAATCATTCAGTTCATTATCTATATATTTCAGTAAAAGGAGAAAGAGACAATGCGTGGAAATGTGTTTTCAAAATGGTAGAAAATTGAGAGACTTTAAGGAGAAAGAGAGCATTAAAAAGATTAAATAAACATTACTCATTGGAAGAACTTGAAACGACAGAACTAAGAAAATTAAAGTTTAAAATAAATGAAGGTATTGTTATTTCCATACCATATCAGCAATTCAGTTCCAAGCTTTCAAATATTGACAAATCAGACAAATCTTTCTTCTATTGCTGCAACATCATCTCAATGTTCTCAACTTTTATACGTTTTTATAGATATAAAGTCGAAGAATGAGGTATCATGCTTGATTATATTTTTGAAGTGAGACTGAAGCGAGGTGACAAATAAACAAATAATTATAAGGCTGCCGCTAGAAATATCGAAGAGAGACTTCGAGACTTTCAATTTTTTTCTTTTTTTTTTAAAAATAATTTGATGAATTATTTACATAGAGTTTTAAAATTAAATACAATTACAATTTTCTGATTTTGACTCTATATTATAAATTAAATATGATTGTAAATTCAACGGTACCCACTATTTTATGTCTAAATTACAAAATAGGGCTAAAATTTGACTCTAAAACTTTGACCCATTAAATTTGATTTCAAAACTTTATACAGACAATCCATCAGATAAAAAAAAAAGGGTTGAAATCTCCAAAATCTCTCTTCCAATTTCTAACCTTTACATAACTATAAGAGCATAATCAATTGTGACAATGAACGACACTAAAATAATAGAAAATGATATAATTGTAACAAAGATGATTTCTTTTATAACATAACAAAAACATTTACACAATAAGTTTTTTTCTCTCCATCTCATTACACTATGACTTCTCAAATGTTAGTTTGAGCACAAACGCTACTTCATACGATTCAAAATTAAATTCCACAAAATAATTAACAAAACTCTCCGTATTAATTTTAACGAGACCATACGCATTATGAAGACTCCAAATATATACTTTCATTTAATAAATACTTAAAATAAACCATCAACAAATTTGTTAATTTTTACAAATTTTAGGGAATTTAAAAAAAAAAAACTCCTAAAATTAGAAAAAGAAAGGAACAAAAAATATAAGCAATACATCAAAAAAAAAAAAAAAAAAAAAAAAATATATATATATATATATATATATATATATATAATCTATAAATAGGGTCCCACATAAAATATCCAACGAACATTCACCACAATCACGATCTTATGGGCAAGTTGGCAACTACCGTGTAACCGTTTCTGCTAACATTAACCGAAACGTAAAAAGTCATTAACGTCAACGGCCGAGATTTCTCCGAACTTATTTTTATAGGTGCACGCAGAAAATATCTGAAACATATGATGCGCCCACCATTGTTAAATCATTTAAAATTTGACACGTGTTTATCTTTATTTTTTAATCATTATTGTTATTATTCCTTTTCCTTAAAAACAATTTTACTGTTGCTTCTTGGTCCCAATTATCTTCTTCCCAAACAAATCCAAAAAATAAATAAATAAATAGATTTTCCTTATTATTTATGTTATTAACACAATATATATTATTTATGTACTGATAAAATTATGAAAAGAAAAATATAAACTATATTATATTTACCAAGACAAATAAAATGGCTTAACTTTTAAGTTATTTTATAAAAGCATCTTCAATATTTATGTACAATTTAATTGACACATAAGTAAAAATAAAATTTTCATTAACAAATATCTTTAATACTTATGTTTATTTGAGTGTCTATCTGATGTGATAGTAGAGATAGTAAACATTGTCTTACAAAGTTTCTATTTTCTGGAAGATTTGTTAGATAATATTTATATTAATACTTCAAATTTATTGGTTAATTATTATGTTGTGAATTAAAAAAAAAATAGAATGTAGAGAATTCAAAATAAATGTATTTAAGATAGTTCAATGTTCACAACTATACATCCAACTACGTTAACGTTTATATCTTCTATTTTATGTTACACCTCAGCCACAATCTATATTAGCATAAATCTTTATTGAGGAAACAAATTTTATTTTGTAATGTTCGACATTATAATATTAAAATAAATTTAAATAAATAACTTCTGAGATAGTAATTTTTAAAAATATTTAGTGTTAAATTTTAATTTTAAAATATTAATAAATATCTAATAATTGCCTATATAGCTAAAATTAAAAATTTCTCAAATAGTTAAATAAGTAAATCCAACAATTAATTTTATCAAATAATAAAATATTAACTATTTTACCAATATAGAAAAACGGTGCAAAAATAAATTATGATCACAATATTAATAATAATAAGTTCATTAAATAATTTTTCATAAGATATAACTCTAAGATTAAAAAATTATCTTACAAGAAAAATAGTTATTATTTAAAAATTATCTGAAAAGTTGTTATCGAAATTCTTTTTTATTTTATGTCCTTTTCGAAAAAAAAAGTGTTTAGATTTTAGTATATAAAAAAAGCCAAGAAATAGCGTGCTTAGTTGGTTTAATTAATTTGGAAACAAACCGTGATTAATGAAATTTATTAATTAAATAATTAAAATTGCAAAGAGTTTTTTTGCTTCTCTTTGCTTCATATATGTACAACCCCTCTTTTCGTCCTCTCTCCAAAAAATCACACCAGGTCTGTTCTCTTTCTCTCTCTCTTTCTCTTTGGTTTTTCTCTCAAGAAAAGAAATTTCCTCTCTTTGATGTTATGCGTATTTGATTTCTTGTGATTGTTGGTGGGTACAGGTGGGCAATACAGAGTAAGATCTGATGTACTGGCTGGTGGATCTTTATTTAACGCAAGATCATGATGGCACTTGAAAATAAAAGTATGTTCTTGTTGTTTAATTTCTTTTTTAGGGTATGTTTGTTACTTTTTGTTGTATTAAAGTTTTAATTTTTATTATTGTTTCCGCTGTTTGGCTCAATTTTGTGTAATGGGTATCGAATTTCTGAGTATTTTGGTTTGGTTTCTGGTTTAGTAATGCAAATTCCATGCTTTCCCTTTAATGGGTTCGGTTACATTGTGTTAAGAATCTAAACTTTTCCCTCTTTTTTTTAAACTGTTGATTACTGTGTATGTATGATCATACTGTAGTATACTTCTGTGTTAGGGGCAAGAATTTTGCAGGCTCAGCTTAGGGTGGTAGTGGGGTTTGCAGGCTCATCTTAGGGTGGTAGTGGGGTTTGCAGGCTCAGCTTGGGGTGTTAGTGGGGTTTTAGTGGTAGGAGGAGGAGCAATTTGGAAAGGTTAAAAGGGCATGCATCTTTTAGTTTGTTCTTCTTTAATTGGATGAGTTTTCGAAGTTGGGATTCTTGAAATTTAGTTATGACATTGTATATACTTGTAACCTGAGCTGAACTTTTAGGTTCCTAAGATGTGTTTTTGGTTCATAATGAGGGTATGTGATGAATGTTTTGGTTATGGAAGTTGATGGACGATGATTTGAATAGTTGAATTATAGTCTGGCCTTGGTTATATGTATGTATTGTCATTATCATCGTTGGGGGGCTTACTTTAACCGATGTATAATTTTTCGGTTGCTAGTTATAATTTAGTGGGCCAAATAATTGCTTATCAATTTAGTATATGTCATCATGCGAGGGCTCTGGTTTAGGAAAGATGCATCTCATGTTATATTCCCAAATTTTAGAGATACAGCATAGCGTAACAATTTGATTGTTTGGGATTAAGGCTTAGTGAAGCTGCCTTCCAAATAACTTGTATAGTGGTTCTAAGGCTTTCTATTGTTAGTTACCTGTTCTGAGGTATTCTAAATTTTCTATTGGGTAGTCAGTCTTCAGTCGACATTGATAAACAGCATTCACAGTCAACTAACTGAGCATGCAATTGTTTGTTTTTAGATGGTTATGAACTTATTAGCTATACCACCAAGAATCGCGTCATAATAAATGCTGAATTATTAAATTTAAGTGTGTAAAATGGAAGGTTGTATTGTACATAGTGGAATAATATTAGAAGGGGAAGTAAGGATAGGGCTGAAAATATACCTCTAAACCTCGCAAATGGATGAAATGGAGCTATTTAGCTGACTCCTCCTAATTTGAGATTAAGGTTTAATTACTATTTGATACCTCTGGTTTGTAGTTCTTACAAGTTTATATTTTTAGGGTTGATTATGATAAAACTTTATAGAGATCTTCCCTAATATGTTTGATTTCTGTTGCAGAAACTATTCAAAGGAGCTGTGAGGCATCATTAAAATGCCTCCAGACGAAGGGATTCCCTTACGGGAATTCAATTGATGGCTTTTCAGATATTAAGGAAGAAATTAATGTTCATGCAGGTGGGAATGTTGTGGAAACCGTTCACTCTCTAAGCAGTGATTATCTTGAACTTCCTAGTGAATTTCACAGCAAGCCTACCTACCATCATGATTTTGGTTCATGGTCGACTTTCTATCCTGACTCTCAAAAGTTACAGCAGTGCCAAATGAATTGTTTTGAGAGCCAATTTTATCCCTTTCCCATGGAAACTCGGTTTCACTATGCTCCATTCAACATGTATTCCCAAGGTTACCCATATGAATTGCAATTCCAAGATTTTCAGTATTTTGTAGTCATAGACTTTGAGGCTACCTGTGACAAGGAAAAAAATCCTCATCCACAAGAGATAATTGAGTTTCCATCTGTCATCGTGAGCAGTGTAACTGGACAACTAGAAGCTTGTTTCCAGACATATGTGCGGCCAACTTGCAATCAGCACCTCAGCGATTTCTGCAAGGATCTGACTGGTATTCAACAAATCCAGGTTAGTAAGGACATTCTTTTTCCTTCTAAAATGACATGTCAATGTATGTATTATCATAATTTTTAAGGGAAACATTTCATTAGGTAGATTTTAATTATCCGTTAAAAAGAGTTGACCTTTTATTAGTGCCTTTGTTTTAATGTATCTTGTTGATCATCGATGGTTCTAATCAGGCAGATTTGCATTGATTTTGTACTATGAATTTCAACCATTGTCTTGATTTGCCCTTCTTATGATTATAGCTTGGAGCAAACCTGGAAATTTTGTGAAATTTCTGGAACAAAGAAAGTGGACTAGTATTTTAGAATTTCTCAATTACAAGTTGGAGAGAAAACAAGTATGGGAAGGTGTTGGTGTTGCGCAAGAATTCAACCATTTTGATGGAACTGGGAAAAGCACCTGGGTCTTTTAGATTTTAAAGCTTACACTCTTAACAAAATGGATATTGACATCGCCGGTATCCCTTTTGTGGATGCCATAAATTTCTATAGAGTTTTATCTCTTGCCGGTGATTGTTAAAGGCACGAAATTTAAGTGAATTGAAGTTTTAACTTAGTTAGGAAGACAAACTTCTTTGTAATTTACCAGGAATAAACATACCAATTTCATTTGTTGTTGGGCAGGTATTTTGGGAGCTTTCTAGTTCTACTTCTAGGTATGGCTTAGAGTTTCAAATGCAGTTTATTTTATCATGTAACTCTACTACCTATTTGTGCCTGTCACAAAAAGTGAATGCAGTTCAGTAAGAATACTACTACTCAATTGGTTACTGGGTAAGTAGAGGCATCCTCGACGATCCATCATCTTGTTCTTCATCTTACTGCTCCACTTTTTATGAACCCTTGTTGTTGTGCTTGATGATGGTCGATGGTTGACCATTACAACACTTCTAATATAGCATAAGTCTATGCCTAGGAAGGTCAAACACGTGATTAGGGAAAGAGAAGAGGAACGGAAGTATAGATATTTCCTACTCTTTTCATGCTGGGATGGAAGAGAAAGTGGGAGAAAAAGAAAAATGTGAGTAGAGAATAAGCTAGGAGGCTCATATTTTCTCTTCAAACTGGAGGAAAATGAAGAGAAATTTTGTTAAATCACAATTTTATGCTGATATTCTTTTTGTTCTTGATCAGAAATCAATGGTGAAGCATAATTTTCCCATTCATGGACAAATTTCCCTTCATTTTCCTTGCTTCCTCCCACGTCGAAAAATGAATATCTCTATCTGCTATGTAAACTAATGCTTTGGTACTATGATTAATATACACTGTTTTGTGGAGCAATGTTCTAATAACTTCATATGATACATATGGTTTGGTTATAGGAAGAAGTTTCTTGAGTTCTGCAAGAGTGTAAAAAATGTTGCATATCATTACTGTGATTTGTCCATTTTTGTCCAGACAATTTTTAAAGAATTTCTCAGTTGTGATGTTGTTGGTCTTATTGTTATATATCTTGTGTGATTCCAGGTAGACAGAGGTGTTACTCTTAGTGAGGCACTACTCAGACATGACAAATGGCTTGAGAAGAAAGGGATTAAAAACACTAACTTTGCTGTGGTAACATGGTCGAACTGGGATTGCCGGGTGATGCTGGAATCTGAGTGCCGATTCAAGAAGATCAGGAAACCCCCTTATTTTAATCGGTGAGTTAAACAGATCCGTTGCATGATAAATTATTTTTGTTCTCTGCCCTCCAATCATTTATGGTACCTGCTCTCTGATCTCTCTGATCTTTGTTTATATCTAGAATTTGCATCTCTTATGAGTGCACTTGATATAAAGCTAACTGATTGACTTGTATTTTTAGGTGGATCAATTTGAAAGTTCCTTTCCGTGAGATATTTGGCGGGGTGAGGTGCAATCTAAAAGAAGCTGTGGAGATGGCAGGCTTAGCATGGCAAGGCCGTGCTCACTGTGGACTAGACGATGCCAAAAACACTGCGCGACTACTCGCCCTCCTCATGCACAGGGGTATCAGATTCTCCATCACAAACTCACTGATCTGGCAAACAACTGACAGTTCCTTGACGTGGAAGCAACAATCCCCTGACCCCTTGTCTTCCTCGCCACATTCACCCTACAAACCAAAGGAACTGCAAATTCCTGTATTCCAGCATCATCATCCTTTCTGTTACTGTGGAGTGAAGAGCAGCAAAGGCATGGTTAGGAAGCCTGGCCCAAAGCAAGGGAGCTTTTTCTTTGGCTGCGGCAACTGGACTGCCACTAGAGGTGCACGATGCCATTACTTCGAATGGGTGTCTCCCTGACCGATATCAACATCTCCATGTAAAAATTGGAAAAAAGGAACGTGAAGAAAGGCTAGTAGTCAGCTCTCTTACTAGAAGCAAGCGAGCTTATTTGCCTTGACCGTTCGGTGAGGTTTCTCTGCTTCTTTAGAGAGAAGTTATTATATATATATATATAAAAGTTAAAAAATATTTGGCTAAGTTGCTCGAAGCTGCGTATCTTCAAGTAGGGAGCTTAAAAAAGCCTGTAAAGCTAGCTGACTTCTTGTTGACAGGATGAAGAAGGAATGGTGTAGTAGGTTAGGGATGATGATGGTGCAATTTTACATGCTTAGACATGCTAAATTATCATTATGGTTATGAATAATCTTGTGAGATGGTAGGGGACTATTTGGGTTTCTTAATGGATTTTCTAATGGGAATATGGGTAGAAGTGCTTGCCCCAAGTTTGCTGATTTTCTTTCTTTGCCCCACTTTATTGCTTTATTTTTTAAGGCGTGCTTGTTTCTGCAACATGAAGATAAGCTAAAAATAACTACACTAGCTAAAATAATAATTTTAGGGAACTTATTTCTTAAAAAAGGTAAATCTTAGAAATTTTCCCCTTTTTTTTTGTTTTTAAGTTTTTTGTTTTAAGGAAAAATCTTAGAAAAGTTGAATTATCATGTTTGGAAACAATAAGCTTTTCGAAAATAAAAAAAGGTGTCAATGTTTTCCGGGTAATCACTCTTTTGTAATTTTAGTTGCTCTTTGCTCAGAAAATAGTAACATGTTGAAAAAGTTCAGTAGTGTATTTGATTGAATTGAAATGGAAAGTAATAATAAATTATATAAATGTACTTCATTCAGAAAAAAAATTATGTGAATGTAGTTTAGGTATTCAAAATCCCTAACATGATTTGATATGGGAAAGTTCTAAAGAGAGATAAGCAAACATGATTTTCTACTACTATAAAATAATAACGATTTTGTTCGTTTAATTGAATATTTTCGATTAATTTCAAGAAAATAGTATAGTGGTAAGACACTTCTTTCCTAGGACTGAGATTCCGAGTTCAAGGCTTTTTCAATTTTTTTTTCCAATTCCCTATGAGTATCTATGTTAAAAAAAATTGAATATATTTGATTTATTGTTTTGGACTGAATTGATTTGGTTTGGTTTGAAACAATGCCAAAATTGCAATCAAGCCCTTTTACTTTTTCACTTTGTAATATTATCTTATTGTTTGGGGGAAAAAAAATATATTGTCTTATTTGTTCGGTTTGGACCGACCGAGCAACCTGTTTCAATTCAATTTTTAATGCTTTGCTCCTATGTTCTAACACACTAATTTAACTTTGGATATACATATTATAATCCTAATTCAACTTTACCAATCTAATTGTTTATTTTTCTTCGAGAATCCCCTAACCAAAGGTCTTTTTTTTTTTAAAAAAAAAGGCTAATTCAGCTAGTAAAACATTGGTACTATAAATCAGAGGTTTAGGTTTCAAATATCACTTCCCCTCTCATAACATATAGGATATCTATGAAAAAAAAAATGTCTTTTTTTTTAAAGCAAGTTCATGATTTAAATTCCCTCAAACTCATCAACCCAACTTCTTGGCTTTGGATTAAGGTACTCAGGACCCAATAGCAAAGACAAAAAAGAATGGAATAAAGAAGCATTAGACCTCTTTTATTTTTGGTATGTAAATAAACATTTTGGGATCACAATTTTCCCGGGAAGAAAGATCCACCATTAATAATACTTCTACAAATTTTATTTTTCTTTCATTTAGGTGACCCTTTTGGTGTTTGGATAAAGGAAAGGAAAAGAGAAAAGAAAGGACTATCACAAGCCATTTTCTTTACTCTCTCTCCTTTTTTTCTTAAACTTAAATTCTTTCAAACCCATTTTGCACACCTCTTCTAGCTTTCTGCAACAATTTTTCTTTTCTTGATTTCATTTCTTATCATTTTTCTTCATCTTTTCAACCTTTTCTTTAGTAACAGATTCTTGAAAAACAAGAAATCAAGAACAATGGATGCGGCACGACGAGCTATGTGCACAGATGATCTTTTAAATCCTCTTACTACAACCTTTGCACAAAGTGGGTTCATGCTTCTTGTTTCCCAAGTCTTCCATGTTATTCTGAAACCCCTCGGACAACCTGGTCCAGTCGCACAAATTTTGGTAAATCTCTAAAACATATTATAGTACTTCCTGCTGTCAGGAATCAAGATTGATTGCTGTTCTACAGAGCCTAAAGTTGAATTATCTTCCAACTTACAATGATTATGCAGACACAATTCCACGAATTTGTCTGAAAATTGATCCTGAAGGATAGGATATTAATATATATGGTCAGTCCCACCTCTTCCGAGGTAGACCAAGAGGGTTGCAAATTATCTGAGCCGGTAGCAACCCACTTGGAGCTTGCCTCCATCGAAAACTAAATAGCCGTTTGATAACTAATTGACTCGAGCTCAAGCTGAGATTTCAAGCTCATTAAAATGCTCATTTAATTTTATTTTTGCCTGTATTATAATTATTAGTTAACTCTTAAATATGATTGTATCAAACTATCCAACCATAATCTTAAAGAAAACAAGCAACTTGCGAGTTACTCGATGCTTGACTCGATGAAAGCTCGAGATCAGCTCGAAAAGTAAATGAACTGAGTTTGAGCATGACGGTACTTGGCTCATACCAAAATTATATAGTGAGTCCCACCTCTTCCGACCAACAGATGGGACTGACCATACCAAAATTTTAGGACAAATTCGTCTGATATGACACTATGCGCGATTTAATTTCTTGTTATTAATGAAGTAGCGTATTTTGTTTGTCAGGCAGGTCTAGTACTAGGACCCTCATTGTTATGCAGAATCAAGAAAATTCGCGATGTGTTTGATCAACCAGATTTCAATGACTACAATGTAGTTCTTTCCTTCATTTTCCGAATACTTTTCATGTTCTTGATTGGTCTGGAAACAGATATTCCTTACCTGAAGCGAAATTTTCGCCAAGCAACCATTATTGCATATGGGGGAATAATTGTTTGCAGCATTTTTGGAGCAGCAATCACAGTTTTTGTCATCCGAATGCTAATAATAAACGAAAATAAATTCATTTTCGCTCACATTATCATGATCATCTTGGCAAGCTCTGCCTCGCCAGTGGTCATCAGATTGGTTACAGAACTGAAATTTGAAACAGCAGATGTAGGAAGATTGGCAATTTCTTCATCTTTGATCAATGAAATGTCCTGTATGTTATGGTATGATCTAGTTATTGCTTTCACTTCAGGAAAAATGTTCGGCCACGGGATTTTATGCTTGGTGTTTACAGTAATAGTTACAGCAGTCAATAGATCATTAGCAGTTTGGTATAATGGAAGAAGGGAGGATCAGAAATATCTTTCAGGAACTGATGTTCTAACCATTTTATCCCTGATTATATTTTTTTCATTTCTGATGGAAGAATTCGGATACAATAGTACGATTTCTTGTTTCTTTATTGGCGTTATGTTTCCAAGGGAAGGGAAAACTGCTAGAACATTGTTGCATAAGCTCACTTATTCAGTTAATAATTTCGTTCTTCCAATTTACTTCGGATTTAGTGGGTTTCGATTCGATGTTAATTACTTGGCTAGTTATAGAAATTTTATAGTTGTTGTGATGGTTGTAATGCTTAGCATTGGTGGCAAAATTGTTGGAACATTGGTTGCTTGTCATTATCTAAAGATTCCAAGAAATGAGGGTGTGATTCTTGCTTTTATACTTAACTTGAAAGGACATGGTGAACTTTTGCTCATTGATGTTGCTCCCAAGTCCAAGAAATATGTAAGTTTTTTCCTTGTTTCTCTAATCCCAGTTAAAGATACTAATACTTTCATCTGTCTCATTATAACTGTATCATTAATATTTCATTGGCTTGGTTTGTGTATAGATGAATCCGATTTTGCTAATTCCAATTGATGAAAAATACTTGTCTTGTCTCTAGGATCACTTATGGACCAGGCCAATAGACAAACACAGCATTTTCTCTGTTGATTTCTCATCTTGTACTGCTTCATTAATATTTTATTATTCTGATTTATGAATTGTTTCATAGACCTGGTCTAAGTAAGTCTTGTCGTGATTCTATTGTGGTATTGTTGCAGGATTGGTGGGATGACAACTTCCACAACTTGGTCATAATAGTAGTTGTGCTTAACACATTTATTGCAGGACCAGTAGTATCTTGCATACTAAAAATAGAACAAAAGTACTTTTCTCACTGTAACACTTCGATCGAATTCGATGATCCTGAGGGTGAGCTCAGGATGATGGTTTGTGTTTATAGTTCGAGGCATATTTCATCCAAAGTTGGTCTAATTTCTGCACTTGGTGGTTTCAAAAGAGTACCAATCATACCTTATCTTCTGCACTTGGTTGAGCTTCCGAAAAAACGTCGCAAGACGAAGCTGATGTACCATGAACTTGAAGATGGAGATCAGTTTAGCGACGAAGAAGAATACGATGGAAATGATGCAATGGAAATAACTGAAGCAGTTGATATTTTTAGTATAGAAACAAAAACTTTAGTCTATCAGGATAAAATTGTGGCATCTTTTGAAAATATGCATGAAGAAGTATGCAATAAAGCTGAAGATTTAAGGGTTTCTATAATATTCTTGACATTTCATAAGCACCAACGCCTCGACGGGAAAATGGAGATCAGCAAAGATGGTGCAAGAGTTGCCAACGAAAAGGTTATTCGCCATTCCCCGTGTTCGGTTGGGATTTTTGTCGATAGAGGGCAGACAGGATTTAACCAGCCTAGCCTTGACTTTGAGCAAAATGTGCTGACATTGTTCTTCGGTGGCCCTGATGATCGCGAAGCATTGGCATTGAGCAAACGAATGGCCTCTCATCCGAACATTAAACTAAATGTCATAAGGTTCCTGGAAGCAGTAAAGTTGGGACAAGATGTTAAAATCAGTGAAAATGATGAAATGTTTTTGACAATTTCAAGCTCTCAGGTGGAGAATGCAATGGACAATGTCTTCATTGACGACTTCTGTAACAGGTATGCTTATCCATTCTGGATTTGTTCATCAACAATATTTCAAGTAGTAGTTGGTATTTTGATTATGGTTTCTTTTCATTATTATTATTATTCTAGTGTTTAATGAGACAGTGAATCTTTAATGTTTCCCAAATGGCCAAATACACAATTGGTTGCTTTTTTTTTTTACTACACACAATTGGTTGCTACTATATGCTAAATGTGTTTAACTGGATATGATCACATAGATAAGGGTTCCACTTGGAAAATTGAACAAAAGTTAAGTTGTCTTAGGCCTTTCACAAATGCTTATACACACCTAAACAATTGACTGATATTAAGGTTGTATTTGGCAACAATTTTTTAGGTTGTTTTTTAACTTTTAAACAGTCAAACACTAAATATTATTTTCTAGTGTTTGGTAACGTAATGTCTTCTAGAACATCAACCATCTAAATGATTAGCGTTTTATAAAAAAAACTACTTAAACAGCTGACACAGTTACTTAAACAAATGCACTATTAAACTAAAAATTTTTATCAAACATGCTGTATTGATAAAACAACTAATTTTGCCGAACAAAACTTCACAACACAAAATGTTATATATGTAACATTGCCAAGAAGCAATTAGGCTGATTTATCTACTTCCCGACACATGACAATTCTATGATTTATTACCTCTTTTTTTTTTTACCAGATTTGTGGCCTCAGGCAAAGCTCAATACACAGAAAGACAAGTGAGCAGTGGGAAGGAAACAATTGAAGTTCTAAAAGAAATTAAGGACATATATTCATTAATCATAGTAGGAAAAGGAGGTGAAGGACATGGACAAGGGCACTGTCCTTTGGAAGATGGGACAGATGAGTGGGAACAAGAGTGTTCTGAACTTGGAACAATAGGTGATCTTTTGGCTTCTGAAAAGCTTCAAATTTCTGGTTCTGTTTTGGTCATTCAACAACATATAAATGCAAGAGAATCTTTTAATTTTATTTATGAATAGTTATTGGAATTTTTTTTTTTTGTATATATTGTAGTTGTGAAATTTAATTTATAAGTAGGTATATTGGTTTTTGGTGTACATGTACAGGTTTTTGTTTAAAAGGAAGTTTGGGAATTTTTGTATTTTATTAAGGAATTATTTTGGATTAGGATGAGAAAAAAAAAATTGTTTCTAATGACTAAAATTTTATTTATTTTTAAATCTTGAGAATTTTTGTTAATTCTTTTCATAATCATGTTGTTTAATTTGATGTTGTTTCTAGCAAACAAAATATACATTCTTGAAAATAAAAATGGATCATGCCTATCTCATAATTTTAATCTCAAACTATTTAAAATATAATCAAGGAGGTAAACTTGGAAAACAATTATTTTTTAGAGGAGAAAAGGAGTTACATTTTTTACATTCAAAGATAACATATAGAATAAGCGTAAAAAATACATCAGGACTCAGGTTCAAATCTTAAAGAAAGTATTGTATAGACAATAATATTACACGGACAATGGAAGATACTCAGTTAATAAAAATAAAAAAGACACGTATTTACACACGCTAAGTTAGTGTAATCATTCTATCATATAATTGCTCTTTTTTTTTACAAAGTCGGCTTTAATGAATCTATTTTTAAATTACGAAATATAATTACCAAAGGCATAAATCAACTGATAGGAGATTATTTTAACTTGATTGAAAATATTGAATTAGAATTTTGAGAACTCAATTGGGTTATAACTCCCTAGCCTGAGGTTAGAGTTCGAATCTTAATAACTTAACTAAAAAACTTAATTTGCTGTTAAAAAAATAAAAAATTGGGTTAAAACTCCATATGATCGGTTTAATGACAAGATACCAAACATTTTTATTCAAAAGAAAAAACTGAACGTAATTTTTCCATTTTTCAAAAGAGATATTGACGTAGCGGAAGCCTCACAAACTGATAAAATATTGCTGAACGTTGAATCGCGCACGACTACCGCTAGCAATCTTCTAATCCCTATTGAATTGCGCACAATTACTAGAGAAAAGGCATCCAAATAGACAAATTTGGGGAAAATAGACCTAGGGTTCATAAATCATTAAAACTGACGTCCATTGTTCACATATTACATATAAATAGGAAAGCAAAAAAACCCCAACCGAAAATAATAAGGAAAACATAAAAATCCAAAATTTTCATAATGGTTAAAAACCGAAAAACACAATTTTAAAGGCCTAAACGATGGAATTTGGCCAAAAAATGACGGACGTCATGGGCGATGCTGTGAGTTTCGATCATTGGCCTGTTTCCGATGGAAAAGCCCTACGGTCCAATTTGTCCAAAAACGCCAACTCCGCTTCTACGGCCACATCAGATATACTCCTTAATCTTACAAAAATCTTATACTTAAAAATAAAATACTAGTATTTTTTTCAATACTCCAATTAAATTTCTAGCTCTTGCCCGCCTGCCCGCCATGTAATTACATAATATATCATATGTAAGGGGGAAATAGCCAATCCTTTCGTTTCCTCAATCCACCAAATACTTTGTTTGAATACAACTCTACATACAAAGGGACAACACAATCCACCAAATCAAAAGTTCATCGATCAATATAAACTACTAAAAATATTCCTATTTTAAGCATTAATGAGAGTAATTATAGGATTATTAGAAATACTATAGGAAATTAACCATATGCTAATTACTTGTAAATTTGGTATGAATTTCAAAATTTTCCACATTTCAAAGAAAAGAAAAAAGATTTAATCTTTTAAACTTCATAAGCAAATTACCCGGAAACAAAGCAGCTCCATTAAAATATTTTTTCTTCCTTTTTCTTCACAACCAAACAGAAAAAAATCCTAATGCCAAGCATCAAAACAGAAAAAGAAAAAAAAGGAAGGGAAGGAATCAAAAAGAGAATATAGAGAGAGGGGGGTGAATTGAAGAAGAAAAAAATCAAAGATTTTCTTTAATTAATTAGTTAATTAAGCTATAATCACCCTCCTCCCTTCTAAATTTTCCTTCTTTTTTCCTTCCATTTTCATTCTTGTTTCTGTGTATTAGATATCTTTAAAAAATGGATGCTGCAAGAAGAGCTATGTGTTTAGATGATCCTTTTAATCCACTTATTACAACTACATTACAAGCAGCTGGGATTCTTGTTATTTCACATTTCTTCCATATTCTTTTAAAACCTTTAGGACAACCTGGTCCTGTAGCTCAAATCTTGGTAAGTCTTCAAATTTTTAATATATTTTTTGATACTATCATTAATATTCATATGATTTGATGAAATATCATATAAGAACGAGCTTTTTTAACCGTTAGATTTACATTTTGTTGCATTAATTCTAATATATTTTGTTTAAATATGCATGAATTCTAAATCTAACGGTTGAAAAGTTCGTTCTTAAATTACAATACATGAAATGAACCCTTTTTTTTTTTTTCGTTTTCAATTCAACCATAATTATCTTTTTCCTCTTACATTATGGGGAGCGAATTCTGAATCTAACGGTTGAAACGTTCGTTACAGTACATGAAATGAACACATTAATGCTCATTTTTCATTCAAATGCATGCAAGATTTACATATTATATGCAAAAAGAATAAGATTTTATAGGAAAATGAACTAAACAATTCTATTTTTCCGACTTTCTTCCAGGCTGGAATTGTGTTAGGACCTTCAGTTTTATCTCATATAACTATAGTCAAAGAATTCTTTCTTCAATCTTCATCAGCAGATTATTATGATGTATTTTCATCAATATATGGGATACTCTTCATGTTCTTAATTGGGTTAGAAACAGATGTTTCTTTCCTAAAGCGAAATTTCGGAAAAGCAACCGTAATAGCTTATGGAGGAATGATAGTATGCAGCATTTTTGGTCTAGCTGCCTCATTTTTCATCATCAAAATGCTAAAAATTACTGCCAATAATGCATTTGCTATTTCCAATGTTATAATGATCATCTTGGCGAATTCGGCCTCCCCAGTTGTTATTCGCCTAGCAGCCGAACTGAAATTCCTGACATCAGATACAGGAAGACTGGCAACTTGCTCGTCTTTAATCAACGAAATTTCATGCTTAGTTTGGTTATCTTTAATTGTTATATTCATGTCCTGGAAAATGTTTGGACTGGCAATTCTCTTCGTGGCACTAACTTTAGGACTTATGATTTTAAACAAGTACATAGCTAGTTGGTGTGACCAAAGAAATAGGAACCAAAAATATGTGACGAATACCGAAATGTTCAGCATCTTGTTCTTGGTACTTGCTCTGTCGTTTCTTACAGAAGAGTACGGATTTAACAGTACAATGCCCTGTTTTTTTCTTGGATTGATGTTCCCACGAGAAGGGAAAACTACGCGGACATTATCAATTAAGCTTGCTTATGCTGTTCATAACTTTATTCTGCCAATTTACTTTGGTTACATAGGGTTTCAGTTCAATATTTCATATTTGAAGCATAGCAGGAATATTATAGGGATTGTAATTATGATCGTTCTCAGCATGGGAGGCAAAATTATTGGTACTCTGGCTGCTTGTTATTACATGAATGTTCCAACAATTGATGGTATTGTTCTTTCCTTCTTACTCAACTTGAAAGGCCATGCTGAACTTCTCGTCGTCGGTGTCCTGAAAAAGACTATTGTAAGTACTAATCTGTCTCATTTTCGCATATTTTGAGAAACTGTAGTGTGCAACTATTGATGGGGAACCCTAGCGCAACTAATTGTAGAGTTGTTGCCGTGCGACCAAGAGGCCACATGATACAAATAACCCAAATTGATCTGACCTTTCCCTAAACCTTGCCAGTGACGGAGCCAAGATTTCAAAAAAGGGGGTGGGCAAGATTTATTTTTCTGAATTTGAGGGCACAAAATTGCAAAGGCTAGTAGTTATAAAAATTTTTGGCTTGGAGTAGCTAGTGGCCCACTAGCCCTTCGCTTCCGCCACTGGAACTGCGCATAGCGGTAGCTTCTTGCACTGGGCAGTGCTTATTATTCAAATATTGAGCTTCGACTGTTTAGTGTAATTTTATTGATTACTTCAGAAACAGAAACCGAGTTTTTCATACAAATTCCTGCCTGATCTTCTGTGTTCTTATTTCTTTGCAGTTGAAGACATGGTGGGATCAAAATGTGCACAACCTGGTAGTAATGGTAGTAGTTCTTAACACCATAATCTCAGGACCTATAGTTGCATACATATTAAGAAAAAACCATAAGTACTTTTCTCAGAAACGTACCTTACTCGAATTTCGCGAACCAGAGGAAGAACTCCGAATGCTAGCTTGTGTCTACGGTTCTCGCCATATAACAGCAAAGGTTGGACTAATCTTTGCACTAAGTGGATCTTCCAAAACTCCAACTACTCCATTCTTATTGCACTTAGTTGAACTTCCCAAAAAGCGTCGAAAGAAGAAGCTAATGTACCACCAATTACAAGACGGAGATCAATTTTCCGACGAGGAAGATTATGGCGGAAACGAAGTTGTTGAAATTAACGACGCTGTCGATGCATTATCAATGGAAAACAAGTTCTTAATCCATCAAAGCAAAGTTGTATCATCATTTCCAAGAATGTACGAAGATGTTTGCGATGCGATTGAGGATTTACGCACATCGATTGTGTTGTTAACATTTCATAAACATCAAAGACTCGATGGACAATTGGAAAGTGGTAATAATGGAATAAGGTTAGCTAACCAGAAGGTTCTCCGGCACGCTCCTTGTTCGGTTGGGATCTTCGTAGATCGTGGACAGACAGGATTTCATTTGCCTACTAGTGATTCGGTACAGAATGTGGCAACATTGTTCTTTGGTGGCCCTGATGATAGAGAAGCTTTAGCTTGTAGTAGAAGGATTGCTGCTTATCCTCATGTTAATTTGACTATTGTTCGGTTTCTGCCGGAAATGCTGAGTGAACAGACAGAGTTCAATGATAAAACCTGCGACAGAAATACTGAAGTGCTGATGGAAACTTCGAATCATGATTTGGATAAGGAAGTTGATAAGGCATTCTTGGAGGATTTTTACAAAAGGTATTCTTACTTCACTACATATTCCTGATAGTATAATCTGAACATCTATTATACAATCTAGTTGCATAAACTGGAGTTTTTTTTTTTTATCAGATATGTGGCATCAGGTCAAGTAGGATACGAAGACAAATATGTAAACACTGGAACTCAAACAGTAGAAGCATTTAGAGAACTGGGAAATAGGTTTTCATTATTGATAGTAGGGAAAGGTGGAAGAGAACAGTCATCCATGACAGCAAGCTTAAGTGACTGGGAAGAGTGTCCCGAGCTCGGACCAATCGGAGATCTTTTGGCTTCATCAGAACTCAACTTCAATTGTTCAGTTTTGGTCATTCAACAACACCAGCGATCCGAAACTGAGATTAGAGATGACTAGAAAGCAGATATACATATTATATGTACAGATTAATGGGTATGTATATATATATGCATTAGGGTAGATAGTAAGACTGATGTAGCTGTTGAATGTAATTTGAGACAGAAATTGAAAACTCAAAAATGTTTGTTTACAGAAGGAAACAATTGATTAGCTTGTTGCAGGTTTTCAAACAGATTCCGCAGAATTTTGCAGGATTCATTTACAAATTCCAACTTGCAGATTTGGAAGCTTAAAAATACAAGATCAAGCATGTCAAATTTCAAAGTTGAATTTGTAGAAACCCACATTCCAAGCATACAAAATCAAAATCATAAATTTACGAACAAATTTTAGATAACATTCAAAACACACATCCGTTTATGAATTTTTGCAAATAAATTTGATACTCATAATTCAATATGTTCCAAATAGGAACTTGGAAGTACATTAGATTGACCAGAAAATCTAGTTAGAACACTGATTATATAAAAACATCAAGAAATTAAAACAGAGTTTCTACAACTCAAGATCTTAAGTAGTTATAATACTAAGATCAAATCCAAGGTACACATATTGATGGTTCTATGGAACCTCATTTCCATCATCTGAAGGAAACAACTTTTAAAGTAAATAGTTAAAGAAACTCAAACCAGATAAAGTCATAAAGCAGTAAAAACCCATATTAAAATTAAGGGTGTGCTTCCACTTGATTCAGAAGAAAGTTTCCTTCATGGTTTTTGTGCACCTCAACCTTGTACTTCTCTTCATTGGTTCCTCTCTTCACCTTGATAACCATATCAAACTTCGCAGAATTATCCACCACCTGCTCACAGCCATTACCATATATATACACACCAGCTATTAGCTCATGAACAAGAAAAGAAATATGGTTTTCTATTCTACATCCTAATCTCAACTCTCGTACTAAGGCAAATTCAAAGGTGATGAATGACCCTATTTAGCAGGGAAAACCCCAAATTTGTTCAGAAAAACAATGCATTTCATATACCCTTCACCATTACAAATAATATTAGAATTTTACACACCCAATTCCAGAAATCAGAGAAATGGATACAACAGTAACATCCCAATACAATTATTATGCACGAAAGGATATAAAATGGGTATTAAATTCCAATCCTGTTTCAGAATTCACATTTACACAAATAGAATTTGGTCTATGTTCTTCCAAGTTCCAAACTTCTAAACACAAAGAAAGAAACAACTATATTAGATTAGATTATACCTCAGCTTTTGCATGAACAACCTCTTGAAGTTCATAAGGGAACAACGAATTAGACTTTTGCTGAATACTCTTCACAGCATGATCTGCTGCATCTTGCACTGCAGGATCATGTGCTGGCACTTCTTTCCATCCAGGTCCATGCCCATCTAATCACAAATTCAACTTCAAGTTAGCATTTCAGTTCTAAATCAAACAAATTGCTTCAATTATTAACCCCAAAATTTTTATAGAAAATTAAGCTTAATTAACCTCTTTTAACACCAAGATCTGAAGAGGTAAAAGACGGAGCACCACCACCAGTTCCATCAACATCACCAGCATGTTTAAACTCCTGTAATTCTTTAAAATTAAGCCAAGGCTTAACCCAGACTTTCGCTTCATAAAGCTTCTTCTTCCCAGCCTCAATAGCTTCAATAGTAAGATGATGCAAAGTTCCAGCCACTACTTGTTCTTTCGCTTTCACTACTCTCGCAAACTCCACCATCGCATTCTTCAAATACCAAATCCCCAAATTACTCAAAACAATTAAACCAAAATCAAACCCCCCAAAAAAAAAAACACAAATTAACAATCCGATTTACCTCTTTTTTGTTATGTTCCTCAACAGCGAAACGAGCAAGCCCGTCGATCTCAGCGTTATTAGCGGTGCCTTGACCTTCACGAACTCCACCAAGCGTGGCCATTTTGTCGTTACAAAAACCTGAAGTCCCGATCACGATAGGAGATACAGCAAAAAGCGTTACAGTTAAAAGCAGAAACGAAGAATATGATGATGATGTCAAGGTGTGAGATCTTCTCATGGCTTTTATAGATTTTTCAGTTGACTGTGTCCGTTATTTTTCTGACTCGTTTGGTGCTGTTCGACATATATTTCTTGGTTGATGGTGGCTTGGGATTTTGACACGTGTGCACACGTGTTGATCAGAGGGCCTTGAGATGCGTACCTTTGGAATAGATTTTGCTTAATTCGTAAGCTTATGCTGGGAGTTGTGGGGTCCGGTTTTAGACTTTAATCGAGAAAAGGAAAATGTAGGGAGGGATGGAAGAGGTAGAAATAATAATTAGATAAGCTGAATTTTTTTTAATTATATATATCTTTTTAATCATTATTATTATTATTATTATTATTATTATGATAGCGGACAATAATGGTATATCAGATTAATCATGACAAGACAGTTCCAACAGTAGCCATATCCCATCGGTTTAAGATCTGTAACGCAAGCGTTGAAGATAATGACATTGAGAAGAAGCAAAGGTATGGACATTTTTGGTTCTCTCACGTTCGTTTTGACGATGGAAACCACGCACTTCATTTTCAGCGCCCATAAATGTTAAGGAATAAAAAATTGAGGCGTTCAAACGTAAAATTATGTATTTAACCTTTTATTTTTTTCCTCAATCCAATTTCCCCACTTAGTTATAATAAGGCCCGCACAGTAGATGGGTGAGAGAGTTCGAACCTAACCCTACAAGGCCATTGCGTGAACAAGTTAACCATTAATGCTGGCTGGCATTTCTGCCCTCACTTTTTTTTTTCTATCCATTTTAATCTTTTTGTCAAGCAAGATAAAGAATGCAATTACATAAATTTATAATAATAACAAATACTCATTGTCATAAGATCATAAATATACAACATTTGTTCAGGAAAAATCAATAAAAATGCAATTCCCATAACTGTAATTATCATTATACAAGACGAACTCTCTCTTAGAGAGGAAAAAGACAATGGTTCAATGGAGAAAAATGACTATAGAAACAGGAAAAAAAGGAATTATCTTTTCTTCTTTTTTTAAAACTTCAAAGATGGGGAAGAAAACCACAGAGGCTCAGCAGCATATACAGGCTCATAAGTGCTTCAAAACCAGACCAAAACGAATTATAATCATGGCATTTGAGATAGACAGCAGCACTTAGAGCTATTCTAAAAACAGGAAGAGAAATAGCACGAAGACATAAAATACATTCGCGCGATATTCTCCCTTCCAGCAGAGGCTAATGAGCAGCAGGACAGAACTCCCCATTGAATTTTTGAAGAAATGTAGAAGGAAATAAAAGAAGAAAGAAAAATAAGTTTTTGTGTATATAACAACATAAACACCTGTTGGAACATATTAACCTTTGTGTTTGTTTCTTTGTTCTTTCAATTGCTTCTCCTCACGAATAATATCTCTGAATTAGTTGATTTTGGGTCATTTTCTGATGCTGGTTGACGCTTTACCTGTTATTTTGTCCCAAACTAAGAACAGTCAGCCTAAAGATCCTATCAGCGGACATGTTTATATGAAGAGGGGAAATAAAAGCAATATAGCAGACTAACCTCATAGCGTTCAAGCAAGGAAGCAAGCAAACTAGCAACTCCTCGGATTATATACTCCTGACCCACACATGAACGCAAACCAGAACCGAAGGAAAGAAAAGCTGCATTTTCGTTTGGATAGTTCAAAATGAAGGAGTTTTGTTGGTCAATGACATCTTCAGCAACATCTGAGAAGATTATAACCAAAGATTGATTAATCCTAAAACTTGTTTCATATAAAAAAAAAAAAGTGATAGTAACATATTCCTAAAGCTTCTATATAATGCAGATTAGATGTGAGGTACACAGTAAGACAATCAGCGAATTATAAATTACACAAAAAATTGCAGATATTGGCTAATATAATAGAGCATTTGATCAAGGTGGAGTTTTCACTACGAATGCCCCCGGTCGGTGCAATGGGATGTGTCTATTCATCTATCTCCTGACTCAAACAGGACTATTGCTATTGATTCAACGATTCCTATAGGATGCGATCAACCAGAATTAATTATTGGGGATAGATAGACCAGTAAAGCAGCAGTAGCCACAGATACAATTCTTAATCAACAAGGACAAAATAACTTGTCTTCATATTGAGGAAAACACACAATAGAAGGTAGGAGAGGAACCTTTAATTGACGAATCCTGGTCTGAGTCAGAAACCCTTCCAACTTTTGACAAAAACCGGTATGGATTAAATTTGCTAGCATCATTGCCCCAACTAGCATCATCCATCTGTAATAAATGCACAGGTACAACCAGTACTGCTCCAGCTGGGATAATAACACCATTTTTAAGTCTCAAATCTTGCAAAAAAAAAAAAGGGGGGCAAGGATCAGTAACTCTAAACGTTGAACAGAAATGGCAATTATCAAAAGGAGCACTAACATGATGACATGTTACCTATAAATTTTATGAAAACTTGAAAGGGAAACTAGTAAAACAAATCTGAAATTATAACTGTGATGCTCTAACTGGAAACTTAAAAAAATCTAATCCTCACAATAAGAGAAATACATAGTACATGCATAACAAAGCTGAGCAACATGGTGACCTTAAACACCTATAATGCTATTGTAGCAACTCTCTCAAACACCATAAGTTAATGGAAGTGTAACATAAATCCAAAAAGAAAAGCAAATATCTAAACTAGTGGTTAAAGAAAAGCAAATATCTAAACTAGTGGTTAGAAATTGATAGTCAATGTCTAACCTTCTTTCACAGAACATCTCTGCAGCAGAGGTCCTGGTGGCAGAAGACGAGCTGATTCATAAATAGTTGCCAATAACAATACTATTTTATCTACACTTTGAACATCCTTTGCTGATCCTTCCCTTACTTTAATAATCTCCAAGTATATCTGTCATTCAAATAGAAACAATATAGATCACACAGCAAAATGGACCTTCAATTCCAAGACAGGCATTAGGTATAAAGACCATTATACACTCATATTTACCAAAGAGTGACCAGAAGGCTTCTTATGTGAGCCTTGATAAATTAAGGATTACACAAACTGCACAAACAGCAGGATTACGCAACAATATGTTATGGTGAAAAAATTATTAAGGAAAAATGTAATAAAACACTTAAATATGACCTCTGCCAGCCTCATGCAAAACATGAGAAAGAAAAATGATGTATAAACGCAAATTTTGGTAGAGGATTCAAGAAATGGTGACAAGAAGTCAAAGATGTAAACACCTACATATGCTCAGCGTTAAAGGAAAGAACTGCATCTACCTTATCCTGTATCTTCAGATCAGCAACAAGCCTCTCCAATATATTACCAATCAAACCTGCTGTGGCTATGCATCCGTGGAACATCATCCCTGTAATATTCCCACATGGTTCTTCTTTTGCGTTAGGATCAACATCAACCTCCCTTGAGAAACATTTATCAGGCAGGGCAATGCCAAAAGGTGGCATAGAAGCTGCAGGTTTCAATCCATCTTTCCCAGTTTCATCATTGGAGTCCTCGTCTACTTGGTGAAATAGTTTGCTATTTTTTCTGCATAGCTGAATGATATCTTGAGTTAAATATCTCAACTTTGCACACAGAGACTGATACCTCCAAAATCCATGTCTCCAGAAGGGAGTAACTCTAAATGATGCCCAGAAGCTAGCATCTTTTGCAATCATCATTAGAAGCTCCTCGTAAAAATTTGAGTTTGACCAACCTAAGAATGCATCTCCAAAGAGTGTGGTACCCAACAAGATAAAAGCCATATGTTGAGAAACCAACTTACTATCAACACTTCCTTTGCCCACAGTCTCATCTAATTTTACCTTAATAAAATTCATAACATGTTCAGGAATTACATCTGTTCTCCCATGCAATTTTTTATTCAATTGAAATGCTAATGATTCTCTCCTCTTTTGTGCCTGCACGTGAAACAAAGACACGCATGGAAAACATTTCAAAGGCGAAAAACATAATCAACTTGCCATAGTTGCCCTAGAAAATTAAAACACCAATGAACACTTCATATTCAAGTATACGAAAAAATCATGATAGTCTCAAGCTCATGTGATGGTTTGGTAAAACATATACTGAAGGAATAAAAACACAACTAACCACAAAGCTGAAAACATAATCATTAATGTCTCAAATGAGGTTCAAAAAAAAAAAATGGGGACCTTCTATCTGGAATTGAGGGAAGTAAACATCTAAACCTCACCAATTAACCAGAATAATTCAGGGAAATATCCCAATACAATCCCATGTGCTTTGATTTCTTTGTCTGCAAAAATTATGCATTCCGGGTATTGGTTTCAAGTCAATCCATGATTCATCTAATTTCTAACCATGATGCTGGTTAAGCTGAAGGCTCAAACAAGCTCATCTTATTGACAATTAAGTTAAGGTTTCTATTTTCCGTGTTTCCTCTCTTTTGAAGGCATCTCCTAGAACTCATCATTCTCATAAGTAAGATGTGCCTTTCAACCCATTTTGATGATTGAACAATAAGTAACAGTGAAATATGGACAAATTAAAAGCAAAAGTATCACAATTTAACATACATGTCACTCTCAGATTTAACATGTATATTGGATAGGATAGATTACAGATCCCACAAACCTGCGAACAAGATAATTTTTTAAGAACATACCCAACAAAAATAACAAGCAGAACAAGCACATAAAAAAGAAGTATACGATGGAAACAGGACATCTGTAGTGACAATACATTTGATGCAAAATTTGCACTACTAATGAAACCCAAAGTCAGTTCAATAAGGCACAACACAAGAAGTAAAATCAATACCTCCTCATAAGAGCAAAAGAAAAGGCTTGATCTTCCAAAAGCTAAACGAAAAGCCTTCCCAGTAAAAGGCAATTTATCCTTAGCTTTCGAAAGCATCTCTTTTATAAGTTCTGGATCTTTAATGCATACCATAAGCTGAGTAGGCCCTAACCACAACTTGAAAACTGAACCATACTTATTATGCAGCTCCGACAAAAGGTCTGAGCACCAAATAAAATCAGTAAATAACCAAATATCATCATCCAAACACGAAATCGATTATAAAAACACATACAAAAAGGCTTATTCTAACTTCAAAAATCAAATCAATTTCAAATTAAGGATTCAAAACCCTTCCTTTAATAATTACCCAAACAAAAAATCAAAATGTATCGAACAAAACAGAACTAACCGAGAAAATTCTCGCGGGAACCGAAGTTACGATGCCCAAAGAAGGTATTACAGGGAGGCCCAGCAATTTTCCTCCCTTGTGCCCATAATCTAAGCAATTTAAAAACCTTTTCAAGCAAAAGAGCAGTAATAGTGACAAGAGAAATCCAAAGGAAAGCATTGAATTCACGAGTTGCATATTCTTTGAGTAATCGAGAACTGTCATCTGAATTACAAACACCATATTCGGATTTGGGAGAAGATGATGAAGACGAAAATGATAAGAGATAAGACATGAGTTTGTATGGTAATATACAGGAACTCATCTTCAATGGTGGTGGGGATGGAGCAGAGGACAGAGGAAGAAAGAAGAAGAAGAAGAGTATTGACTTTTCAGACTGTAGGTGGAAAATGAAAATATGAACGTGTATGATGTATCCATTTATATAAACTAGCCATTTTTTTGTTTTTTTAACGTGCGTTGCGTACTCTTTCGGGAGTTGTTTGGAAGGTTATATAATAAGGAGTGGCTTAAAATAAATGATGGAAATGTTTTGAAAACTCATTGTTTAGAATGTTCGTAAAATATCTAGATAGATGGGTCAACAATTTTTCTCTAAAATTGAGTGAAAATACTTTAAAAAGACTGTTAATTATTATTACCATAAAATAATAAAAAAAAATTTGTATTTTATACTCTAATTTTACTATAATTTAAATAAATAAAGTAAAATAAAAAGATATAGTGAATAATATCATTTTATTTTCTTATTTTATCTATCCTCTTATTTTGTATATTTTTTTTTTAAAACAATATTGGTCACTCGTTATTTAATTTATATATAATATTTTAAATTTTTATCTAATTATATTTATTACGTATAAATAAAATTAATTAAATTAATTATTAAAAATACTGAAAAATTTGTTTTAATTAATCATATTTATAATAAAATAATATCTTGACAAAATATGATTTGAACTTGATTAATTAATATTTTTTAATTTAATTAAATAATTTTTTATTAGAATATGATTTGAATATAATTGATTAATTATGAATAATTATATAGTATTTTTTATTAGAATATGATTTATATTTAATTAATTAATAATTTAAATAGTATTTAATATTATAATTAAATTTAAATTTTATTAATTAATGATCAAAATATTATTCCTTATTAGAATTGAATTTGAATTTCATTAATTAATAATTAAAATAATATTTCTTATTTATAATTGGATTTGAATTTATTAGTTAATAATTAAAATAGTATTACAATTTGAATTTCATTAATTAATAATTAAAATAATATTTTTTATTAAAATCTAATTTGAATATAATTAATTATATTAATTATATTTAGATAAATTAATTAATTTAGTAGTTTTGTAAAAATATTTATACTCGTTTTAGATATTTGTTGTTACCTTAAATGCATTATTATTAATTTTATGATCACGTTAATCTCAATTCGATTATAAATAAAAAATCGAAATTTCAATATAGTTTCGAATACCAAAATTTGCAACCCTGTTTAGTCAATTAAGCTCTCAGTAAGATACATCACAGAATCGGCATTCTTGGTGAAAAAAGGACCAAGAAATAGAGTCAAAATAGGTCGAAAACAGACAAATCGAGCCGAATCGAAGTCTTGAAAATCGACTAGCATCCAGCAAATCACCCACGACCATCGACCACCACCCATGACTGGCGGTCATAAGTAATACAGCCGGACATGAGTGAAGTCTGTGCAGTCATGAGTAATTTTTTGCCCGAAACGTGTTTTTGCAATTTATTTTCTGCATCTAAAATGTGTCCAATATGTGTATGGCTCCATATTTAATGTATATGGATCTGTTTTCAATTTTTCTTTATCCTTATATAGCATCCTGACTTCATGTTTAGCTTAAATACAACCTTGTTGAAATAGCATTTCTTCCTCTCTAAGTCAGCATACATCCCCCTATAAATACCCTGCACCCCTATCCAAATTTTATTCATTGGAGGCTCATTTGAATCGTCTTCAGAGCTATTATTCTCCTCCTCTAGCCTCCAGCATTCAAGTTCTTACCTAGTGTCTTTAGGAAATTCACAATTCGTTTCAGATTCGAACGAACATCGTGCTCAGGTAACGATTCTAAACTAATCTTTTGTTAATTATTCGTTTCTCTCTAATCACCTAATTAGGTTTAAGCTACTTTATTCTATCATAAGCTTGAATTGCACTCAAGTATGTAAGCAAATCCAGGATCTAATCCTAGATTCTAGGCTTAATCAACCAAAACAATTTTATTTTGTCAAGTGTTGTTGTAGATCAAATATAGAGCTAATTACATTAAATCCCTCAAACTAAGTGATGAATCGCCATGATCACTGAGATTATGGCCATATTTTGATTATGTTATTGATTTGATTCTTGTTATATTAATGAAACCCATGTATGAAACCCTAATTCTTAAATCCGCTTTGATTCGAGGTTTAGTGTCATTTTTAAGATTATATTAATGAACCCCATTCATGAAACCCATATATTGGGCTCGTGTTCACAATAGTTTGTAATTAAAATATTTTTCTCATTATATTTTTTCGTAAATTAAATTTGAGTAAGTTGTGAAAGTACTTAAAAATAATAATATAATTGATTATATTCAATAATATAAAATCAATTATCATATATATTATAGTATAATATCATAATTAGAATACTAATAATAATGCTAATAATATTAGAATTTAAATGTTATAATTAGAACATACTACTAATATTAATATTATTTTGCTTTAAATTTTCTAATTAAAATAAAATGCTATATTAATAGATTGATTGTTAATTATTTATTAACTTATCTAATTAAAATATAAAGCTAATACTAACTCCTAATTAGGATATATTATTAACATATACTAATAGTATTAGGGTTAGGAGCGTAATTACATCTTTATTAAATTATAGAATTAATTAATTAATTACTAACAATCCCAATACTATTAGTAATAATGCATTGTAATTAAGTGTTAGTATATATATTGTATTATAATTAAATTAATTTAATACTATTAGCATTATAATGTATTATAATTAAGAGTTAGTATAAGTATTGTATTATAATTATTCAATTAATTTGTTTATTACGCAAAATATGTATATTTTTAAATTGAAATTTATTATAAGCACAAGCTGTATATTTCCATTGGGACTAAAATTGAAATTGTTCAAACTCAAAATCCGATTTCCATTTCCAGCAACAAACGGAACAAGTGAGTATAGCAAATTGAAACTTTCGACATGAGAATTCATAATTTCTACTTATTTTCAACATTAGATTACCGAAAAGTCTCGAAAAATACAGTTGAAAAATTTGAGTTCAGAGAGACAAAATAACACTGAAACTTTAACAAGCAAGTATGGGTTGCTCCGGCGATCTAATGAGGCGCGGTTGGTGGGACTGATTCGTCTCAATGTCATCTTTTCAACAGTTTAGAGCATGTCGATTGCAGAGCTTAAAGGTGGAAGTGGCGGCTGATCAAAGTTTCTGCCTTACCCTTTTATTTTTATGTTATGGTTTTTTTTTAAAATATATAAATTAATAAATAAAGGAAAAAAAATTAAATATAAGTAATATTAATTTTATATTTAATAATAATTAATAATGCATATGATTAATAAACACAGTTAAAATTATATATGAAAATATTATAAAATTAAATCATAAGTGTTTAGCACAGTCATAATTTTTAAAAAATTCATATTATGTAAAAAATTATAAATTTTAATTTAATAATTTATTTTAAATATAAATATAATATACCATAAATTATCAAATTTTATTGTTTTAATTTATATTTGTAGTTCTAAAATTTTTAGTTGGTGAGAGTAATTTCTATTTTTATTTTTATAATTATTTTTTAAAAAATATATAAATTAAAATAAAAATGATGAAAATATAATTAATATTAATTTTATATTTATAAATAATTAATGATGCATATGATTAATAATTACCATTAAAATTTTATAAAAATTTATTAAAAAATAAATAATCATGCATCGTAGTGAATAAAAAACTAGTTTCTTTCAAAATTGTGGTTAATGGATTTTTTTTTTTAATCGTGCTTCATGATTGTAGTCATAAAAAGTATACTATCCATTACGGTTATGGTTTGATTTTGTAAATAGGATAATAGCTACCCATAAAACAAAGCAATTCAATGTGTGAATATGTTTAGTTGTTCGCTTGCTAATACTAAAATAGTATTTTATTAAAATATGATTTAAATTTTATTAAATAATTTTATAGTATTTTTTATTAAAATATAATTTGAATTTAATTTATTAATAATTAAAATAGTATTCCTTATTAATATATAATTTTAATTTAATTAATTATTATAAATAATCATATAAAGACAATTTTACTCTGATAATATCGATTTTATGGGCATTTTAGGTGAAGCCAATTTTACCTCTTATTTATTTTTATATGTATTATAAATATAAAATATATAGATATTATTAGTTTCTTTTTCTTAAAAAATAAATATCACTTTCTATTTTTTTTGGTCCTTTTTTTGGTTGTTTATTTGTATAAGTGGATTATTATGGTAATAAGTTTAGTTGTTGGTTGGAATTATGTCGTTCCAAATAATTAATCTTAATAGTATAAACTAAAATGGAAAAACCTTTAAAAAAAAAAACTAAAATGGAAAAAAATATTAAATATTGGTATGCGAATATTTTTAAGGAAAATGATTATGGGTGCGGGAGAAAAACAAATTAAATATTTATTTTATTTTAAAAATGTTAATTAGAACTAATAATTTTTTATATATGTAAATAGTATTTCATATAATTGTACACTTATTAGTAATTTCACATTTTAATTATAATCGTTATTGAATTTTATCAAATACTCCGCTACAACTAATCATTACCGGTTATCAACTATCAACAACTGCTATCAGCTATTAACTAGTTCAAATAGCTAAATTAAACGGAATAACTTTGTCATGCTACATAAATTAAGAGCCTAATCACAATGCAAATTTTAAATAGTAAATGGTAAATCATATTGATCAAAATGATATAAATCCATCATAGGATAAATACGCAGTACCTTTATTGGCTCCATGAACGGACATGGATTTGAGTGAGACAAGACCAGAAACAGAGAATGTGAATACAACACTTCATTCTGATGATTTCAAGAGTGGATAAGCAAGTTGGCTTAAATGGAAAACAGACTCAAAATTTGTTGCCATGAGAGTAGGAAATTCTTTAGGTGTGAACTCCACCATTGGCTTTCTAATGTTTGTTCCAACATTATTAACCTACAAATTATCCAAAACAAAAGTAGTGTTTATGGATTTAACATGCCAAAAACCAATAAAATTATGATTGTGATCAACAATAATACAATAAGTAACACTTAGACAGGTCAAAATGCATCAGGAAAGGATCATTTAGGAGTGTTCAACTTAAACAATAGAAGGTGCCAAACTGCAGCCTAACAGCAAAAAGGCTATTTTTTTTTTCTCACAGACAAACAGACAAAAATGAAGCATACAACTTAGAAAAACCTCCATTAACGCATCATTCAAGTTCAAGTTCAAGTTCCATTTCCATATACTCAACGTAAGACACCCAAATGCTAACAAATTTACAGAAATGAAAGAGCATACAAGTATATTAAGTTTCCCATCAAACGAAGAAGACACAGTCTTCATAAGCTCGTCTCTTTGGTCTGCAACTGAAACATCACAGAGGGAACCATTAATCCCAAATCCCAATCCATCCCATTCCTCCAAACAACCTTTTAGTTCGCTTTCATTCCTACAACATGTATGCACTTTCGCTCCCAGACCCGCTAATTCCTCAACAATCGCACTCCTATAGATACAAGATTTAACAATACCCATATATAAATTCTCATTATAATTAAACTTCCAAGAAAATAATAAGAAAAAGAACAGTAATTTCAATCCAAAATGTAAACGCATATGTACCCAATTCCTCGAGTGCCACTGTTAGGGTTGAAAATTTTTCTATTAATTACGTAATAAAATTACAGGAGGAGCCAAGCTCACTCAACAACAAAAAACAACCCTCTCTCACAAATTTATATTTTCTCTCTCTACATAAACACCCTTAAACTCATCTCTCACACTCACGTTTACATTTCTGCCTCAACCTACTTCACTCTGCAAAAACTAACAGCCTAATATATTACAGAAAGAGCAATAATGTTCTTGCTATAATGGGAGACAAAGGCAAAAGCACAAAGTTGACAAAATGATGAAAATTTAATGATGCGTAGGCCACCCTTCTTTGTT
>CATIWJ010002024.1:0-10409 GCA_949640765.1 Croton laevigatus | reverse complement strand
TGCAGGAGCACTTAGCTTCTATATTCAGGCAGCTATTCAAGCTCTTCAATCCATTGAAAAAATTATCAACAAGGGTGTTTGATTTCTTGATTAGTGGTGGCTATCTTTTATTATGTAATTTCAACTTGTTGTGTGAGCTTTCGGTTTATGCAAGTGAGCTTCTTTACTTTCCATAATAAAATCTTGATTATGTTTGTTTAACTTAATCTGGGTATTTTCTTTTAATCCATTTCTTGATCTGGGTATTTCTCATTTGTTTTAAAGTTTGAATTTTTCATTTGATTATGTTCTATATTGTTTTGCAATCAACATGTTTGATGAATTGCTTAAATAATCTAATTCCAACTCTCCTTAAATAATCTAATTCCAACTCTCCCTTCTCTTTTAGAAATAGTGGAATCTTTTTGTGAGAAGCAGAGGAGCCCCAAATAAAATTAAGACATACATGTTTGTCTGGACTTAGAACAATCTATAAGCTTTAAAAGGAACAAACAAGAAATTATTAGTGTGGTAGTCAGGGCCATACACTTGTTGGAACATGAAACAAACTATATATATATATATATATATATATATAAGCCCGTTAATCTAACAACATCTTTTGGGGATGCAAAGGTGGCCAGTCATATGCCAAATTTCACCTCCATCAGGATAAGCATAAGGGCATGAAGGTTTATAGGCATCCGTCTTTAAGAGCAGGTTCCATTTCGCATCTGGGTCGTCGGTCGAGAACATAGTCCACCAGGGAGTAGCATACTCGTATCTACCATGTGTAATGCGTTTGAATTCTTTGACATCCTTGTTCTTTCTTATGTCATCCTGATTGATTTCGATAAACAAAATATATCCATATGGTCTGACAGAGTGGATAAAAAGAGGTAAAGAAATGGGCTCGACAGTCATTGCAGCAAAATCAACAGCCACAACTATGCTTTCATATCAGGACCAAAAAGAGGATGGCTTACATACCCTTCAAACCAAACAGGGTATTTTGCAAATTTCAATGCAAAATCCCTCTTTATTTTACATCCCTCTTTATTTTACATCTTTCCAAACAACCCCTACAAGATCATCCCCAATTTTTTATAACTCTAATTAATCACAACCGATGGGTCACTTTCTCTCACCAAATACACTGCATAGTATCCTAGATCAAGACCATGATCAGTTTCCGATGCATCTTTAGGCTTATCGCGCGTTGACGAGAATCTTAGTGTTGGCTTCTTACCTCAAATTCAAAGCTCAGAATGCAATTAAGAAGACATATTATGCAAAAAATTAAAAAGACAAAAAGCCAAGTTAAGCGAGACCAATTTGATGCATGATTAACTGGAATTACAGTAAATCCATAATCAAAGAGAGACCGACCTGATGCGAGATTAATTGGAAGCGAAATTTCATAGCAGGCTAGCAGCACTGGTTGGTCGCAAAGATTTTTCCAAGAAAATGAGCCAAGATTTTGCAGAAAAATGTGTGATCAAATGGCCTACCAATGGAAAAGGACGAAAGAGAAAAAAAGAGAAACAAATAGCTTCTCAAGGAAGGAGACCAGCAATTATATTAATTAAAAAAAATTTTAAAATTTTTTATAAAAACTACCCGTAGCACGTGCTATGGATGGTGCTCATGTACATCTACCTATGCTTGCATTGAGTGTCGAGATAAAAAAACAGTAATTGTTGTTTACGGAATTTAACTTTAGGTCATAAATTGGACACAAAATAATTTTTACAGTTGAATTTGCACTCATATCTAATTTTAATATAGAGTGAAATTTCACAAATTAAACCTACTAATTTCAATCTCGAAACTCAAATAAACAATTTAACGAAAAATTAAAAGAAAAAAAAAGAGTCAAACCAATCCTAGAACCATAATATCATGGTTTTTTTTTTTTACAATTACAATTTTAGGTCAAACCGGTATCAACTGCATCTAATTTTTAAAACTCTATTGAAAACAAAAAGGACATACTGAAAAATTATAGTGCACTAATACATTAAATTTACCATTTTTTTTAAAAAAAAAATTATATTTACTGAATATTTTAATTTTGAAATATGAATTACTTATAAAATAACTTTTTTTTTAATTTTTTTTTGTATATGATAAAATAACTTAGTTTGATTGTTCACTGTACACCTGTTTTAAACCTAATAATAAAGCTCAAATTAAATTATAAAATTTAAAAGATACTGAATATAATAATTTCACACTATAATTTAAATTATCCAGAAATAAAATATAATTTTTAAAATATGTATAGGTATTTTATAAATTTGTTTTATACCAGGAATTAGTTTACCAAAAATGAATATATAATAGGTATTAGCACTCCCATTTGACTTGAACCAGAATAGGCAGCGCATGAGATACTAGACTCTCTATTGTATTTTATAACCACTATTCTAAAATAATTCATTTTCATCCACATTTATTTTATTTTCTATTTATGCATTAATCAAGGCCTATGTTGTTTCCCAGAAAGAACTCCAAATATAAATCACATTCACTCTATGTTAAAATAAAAATAAATAAATCACATTCACGTGTATATATATATATCTCTCTCTCTGTGTGTGTGTGTGTCCACAACCAAAATTGCAATAATCAATCGAACAATTTACCTTAAATATCATTATTTTCTCCAAATAAACATAATCATGAGAAGCAAAGGAAATAAAAATAAGCTCACTCAAATTGCAAGAGCACCCAGTAAAGTTTTATGCAAGGCAAGAGATTTATACGACAAAAGAATGTTAGATTTTGCTAGCAATGGTAAAAGCAAGCTCTTTGGGATTAATATAGATCAACCAAATCTTCAACTCCTGGCTTCAACAATTGGTTGTACTGCAGATTATTTCCCAACGACTTACCTCGGCATTCCTTGTTGGTCCCGTGGCAACTAAGAGGGGGGGGGGGTGGTGAATTAGTGGCCTTCTAAAAATTTAAGCGGAATTTTGGTGGTTTGTATAGAAGGAATTTATAGTGATTCGGCTATAATCTTAAGCCTACATCCACTTCTCCAATCCTAGAAAGGAATTGGGTTCCACTAAACACAAATAGAAATACAAGAGGTTTTAGGAAGTTCACCTCAAACTTAGGGTTTATTGCTCACCCCAAACTTACAAACAACTTTAGTGTTTAAAGCTTACACTAGTAACTAATACATAAAAGAGAAGTTGGATTTAATGCTTATCCAACAAACAAAAGAAAATTTATATAATTGAATGAGAAAATGTTGAGAGTGCTTAAGTATAGTTGAGAAGGTTTTTGATCAGTACAAATTACATCATTTGAAGGGGTATTTATACACCAACTCAATAAACTAGCCGTTGCACCTTTTCAAAAAGTATATTCTGAAAATAACTGGTGTCTCGATCGAGAAAGAGGTGTCTCGATCGAGAAAGAGGTGTCTCGATTGAGACACTTCCATTTCCAGCCTATCATCACTTTTCCAACGGTATTTTGCTGACGTGGCTCACTAAGAAACTATCCGTTATAACAGCATTTTAAAGTGTCTTGAACGAGATACCTATGTCTCGATCGAGACAAACAAGTTGACCGTTGAAGATTGATGTCTCGAGCGAGAACTAAGTGTCTGGAACGAAAAATAGGCTCCTGGAAACTTTTTGACCATGTGTCTCGAACGAGATAGTGATATCTCGATCGAGACACACTTCTGGAAACTTGATCCTTAATGTCTCGAGAGAGAAATGTTAGTCTCGAACGAGAAGTGAGCTTCTGGTTTCTTTTTGACCCAACGTCTCGATCGAGATGCCTATGTCTCGATCGAGACAATGTTGTTTAAACAGTGAACCTGTTGTCTCGAACGAGAAATGAAGGCCTCGATCGAAAACTTGCTTCCTGGATGAATTTTGGAGACCTGTCTCGATCGAGACATCTGAGCCGCAGATAGGCCGTATTTGGTCTCGAACGCGAAAGCATAGTCTCGAACGAAAAAGTGGCTTCTGGAGAGATTTTGAGCATTTGTCTCGATCGAGATGCCTATATCTCGATCGAGACACCTGTGTTTAGGTGTGTTGCTTTGATTTT
Source organism: Croton laevigatus (assembly GCA_949640765.1). NCBI lineage: Eukaryota > Viridiplantae > Streptophyta > Magnoliopsida > Malpighiales > Euphorbiaceae > Croton > Croton laevigatus. Next base: position 6,353 of record CATIWJ010002024.1, on the reverse strand, counting down.
TGATCTATGCTGAGACATACTTCAAATAAAGTATCATTAGTAGAATTTCAGGTGTTTTGTCAAAGATTCAAAACTGAGGATTAACAATTCCCAACAATGATTGGACAGAAAAAGGAAACTAAAAATTTGGTTGAAAATTTCTTAGTTTCACGATGAAAATTGATTTTTTTTAATTTTTTAATTTTGATTTTTTTTCAATTTTCGTTTCTTTTTAATAATAACAAAATAAAAAAAAAGACAAATAAGGTAGAAAAGTAAAAGTACAAAAAAGTGCTAATTAAGAAATAATTGTGCTATTTTTTCAAATAGAAAATGTAAAGTGTGCTATTTTATATAATTTCGCTTTTTTTTTTTTAATCCAAGTGATAGTTATGTACTTTGATTGTTTTAAATGTTAATACCTGGATTGATTTGATATGTTTTATAATTCGCAATGTGGGCATAAGGTTATCGAGGAATCGATCTAGAGATTATATGTTTAATGATAGCATTTACTTACAAAGACATATGTACAGAATATGTACATTGGGATATGCTGCCAGTTCACCTAGCCTATGAGATTATAAGGATGGAACATATGGTGCAACTATAGTGCATGTAATTGTCTAACATACGTACTACTTATGAGTGAAATACTTGTGTTTATTTCTTATTTAACCTTGTTGAACTTAGAAATTTGTCACAGAGAATATGTGGAGTCATTTAATAGCTTATAATCACTTAGACTTGGTATTAGGCACTTAGTTTTTTTTTTTCCTGGACTTAGAAATTGGCCAAAAGCATTTCCAAGCTCTTAAACTTTACAAATTTTTTACTTAAGGCCCTTCGGCGAAGTAATAGCAATATTAAGTCCCTAAACTATCCGCGTGAATTACACGAATCCCTTATTTGACAAAGTTAAAAAAGTGTGTAATTTAAACAAACGGTGAGCGCGTGAAGGGCTTCGTAATGCATTTCGAGGCCCTTAAACTTTACCAATTTTTTACATAAGGCCCATTGGCGAAGTAATAGAAATATTAAACCCCTAAACTTACAAAAAGTTATACAGGGACCCCTTATTTAACAGATCTAATGGCACGTATATAATTCACTAACAGGAGGCGCGTTAATGGACATGCAAGTCACAAAGCGAAGTCGTTTTGAAAGGGGTAAATAAAAAAATACATTTCCTCTATCCTTCTAAACGTAGTCATTTTGTTTCTTCATCATCATCACCACACCACCATCATCACCACCACTTTCTATTTCTCTCTTCTTCTTCATCACCACTCCACCACTATCACAATGGTGGCTGAAATCAAAGTAAATGAGCAAAGAACTTGTCAATTTTCAGTTGAAAATTAACAGAATAGTCGAAAAAATAGGAAACGCAAACTAATTTCTCTCCAGAAAAGTGAAATCAGGAAAAAACAAACGAATCTCACAATGTTTATGCTAAATTGAAGAGTAAAAAAAGGAGAAATATAACCATACCAATGGTGCAATACACTTTTGAATTACAAATTAAGGAAATAAATAAATTTGATATCAAAGGACTTTTAAGTTACAAATTAAATTTTCAATACACAATACTCTAGTATGATTTATGGATCAGATTTAAATTCTCACTCCAAACTAAATAATAATAATAATAATAATATGCATTGCTCCTCGGGGACGTAACTAAACTTGGATGAGCCCTCACCTTCGTGCCAGAGGTTTTTAAGTCAGAGCTTAGCCCTTGGCTTGCCGGGTTGCTATAGTTTTTCAAACGGAAAAAGGTCGGTGACGCAATGACAAAAAAAAGAAAGAAGCGCATAGAAAGAAGAAGACCTAGGTGCTTTAATGAAACAATTCATTTCATTCAAAAAATACTTTTTTTAAAATAATTATATTTAAAAAATGTTAAAATGCAATAGAAGAAAGAAAGGGAAGAAGAAGAGAAAAGGGGAAGAAAGAAGAGAGGGTCGCCTGTTGTTTAATGATGATGAAGAAGCAAAACCACTACGTTTAGAAGGATGGAGGAAATAATTTTTTTTTCTACTTAACCCCTTTCAAAACAACGTCATTTTGCAGCTTGCACATCTATTAATATGCCTTCAGTTAATTTGTTATACATGTGTCGCTAGGTCTGTTAAATAAGGGGCTCGTGCATAACTTTTTGTAAGTTTAGGGGTTTAATATCGATATTACTTCACTGAGGGGCCTTATGTAAAAAATTGGTAAAGTTTAAGAGTCTCGAAATGCATTACAAAGCCCTTCACGCGCTCACCATTTGTTTGAATTACACGCGTTTTTATCTCTGTCAAATAAGGGCTTCGTGTAATTCACGTAGATAGTTTAGGGGCTTAATATTACTATTACTTCCCCGAGAGATTTTATGTAAAAAACGAGTAAAGTTTAAAGGCCTCGAAATGCTTTTGGCCCAATTTCTGCGAAAAATTTATCATAGCTCTGCTATAAGTAGGACAGTCCGTAAATAGTAACAGCGACCATATGGGTAGTCCCTGCGACTATTCACTCGGATCCTGTAAAGAACATTTATCCCAAACACTTCAGCAATCATCCTTATACCTTCACTCCTCATATAAACCAGAAACAAACACTTCTATAGCACAAGCAGAAACTCAACTCATATAGCATATTTAAGAGTTATTAGTATATAGGTTACATTATTATTTATCTGGGAGTTCTATGAGTGTTTATATACATGCTACTACTAATGTCTTATTATAAAATGTAAAGTGACCTTAGGTACTGCCTCGATCTGCCGGTGGACTAATGCTGGTATCTACTATTACTTTAGCTGCTAACCTGCGAGTTACAAAAAATAACTCGCTGAGCACTAATGCCCAATGGATACTTTAACTGTTGGAAATAAATAATTTAAAAAGTACTTTGAATAAAAACATCTTGAAATAAATCATGATAAGCAACTAATACTAATGATGAAACAAAAGTATTAAATGCAATATGCAAGAAAATAAACGTAATTACTTTCTTAATGTTTTATTTATTTTGCTCTACATGTATGTAGCGGAACTTTGTGATAAGGCATTCAATTGTATCCAATGGTGGATATGTACTCAATAATTACAGTACAGTAGTACTGAAACCACTGAATAAATTTCCACATCAGACACTGAATATCTGTCAAGGGCACCAGTAGGTGCCCTGACATTGGTAAAATAACTGCTAGGTACTTTTACAAGTAATCTGACTTTGTCATCAATTAGGCGCCACTCCAAATAAGCAATTCAATTCCAATGATATTATGGACCGCTATGATATCAATATACGACGCGTCGTACCCTTACCGCCGGGTTCGACCAAAACCAAGTAGAGCTTTATAATTCCACATTATTTATTATGCATTTAACAAATGGCATATTGGATTTCCACATAATCACAAATGGTTGTATATTCTTGAACTTTTAGTCCATACCTCATCATTTGAGTTCACTTTTATTATTCTTAATTCAATTAAATAATATTTAGACTTAATTGAAAAATTTACCATATGAATAGTTTATAACAAAATGAATAGTAATAATAGAAATTACCAAATGAATAGTATTTTGCAAAATGAATAGTAAATTAGTAAACTTTGACAGCTTAAATGGGATAGTATACAACTCATTCAAGGCTAACTTAGGTACTCTAAATGAGTCTTATACATCCCTTTAAGTGTTGGTAGGGTAGTTATAAGGTTATATTTAAAGAATTATGAGTTAGGACAATCAAAATTTTAAGGTATAAAAATAACAATTTAAGGTTTCCTTCCTAGGGCCATTTGGCCTACTTTAGTTCCCATAGGGGGGAGTGTATTTTTTTTCTTGTAAAAATTATTTTTAGACATCTTATGACATAGAGAGGAAGGATTTGGAGTCCTTTTATGAAAATTCATTAGAGAGTATTAATGAAAATTAATCAAAATCTAGACACCTATTATGTAACTTTATGTATCTTAAATTCAATGGTTTCCCATGCATGCCAATGGATAGTTTAGCAATTTATAACTCCTCTAAACATCATATAGACACAAAAACATAACATTTAAAAGCACACACCATTCGGCCTAATAGGGAAAATAATGAAGAAATGAAAAGTTGCCAAAGTTAAAGTAACAAACCTTGAGTTTTTGGCTTCCTTTCCACTTCTAATGGTTTTCTTCTCCTTTCTCTTCTTGTTTACCTACATGTATCACACCCTTATGTCATGAACATAAACCCTAGGTATAGGAAACATAAGCCTATGCAACTATTTTTTTGTAAATTCTAATGGAATTCATGCTTATTAGCTTTAAAATACCATGTCTTCACCACCATTCACCTCATCTTCAACCTCCATCCATAAACCCTAACTTCCCCTTTTTCTTCCACTTTAGGGTTCATATCATATGTACATAAAACTAATGATTCAAGCTTAATTATAGGTTGTAGGTAACATAAAACTAAAAATTATAACTAAAAACCATAAAAATCTAACTTGGAAATGGAAAATACCTTAAAAAATAACTTCTTCCTCCTTCTTCAATGGGGGCTGACGGCTCTCGCATGAAAAATGAACATTTTTTGTCATTTCCAAGCTATTTATAGGCATAAATGAACATGTTATGGCCTAGTCTATTTGTTCTCACTTTATGATTGGTTTATAAGGTCAAAGTATGCACTTTAGTTGGCTAGGATTAAGATCCCACTTCTAGTCTCCATATTTTAACTAAGCTTACTCTAAATAATCACATTGGATCATATGGGATTTAATTAGGCTAAATGACGAAAATGCCCTTTGTAGAAAACCCGACGTATCTTTTTATACGCGCGTTTTCTGAAAATTCTGTGACTCTCCATTGCAACCAGTAAACTCCTGAGATTTCATTTTTGACATCAGTTATAGGCACTATTAAGACCCTACGTAACTTTTTGAAAAATTATGCTTAGGTCCCCGACACCTCCTCTGGAGCCCGTTGAGCTCCTTTAGCCTATCTTTGCCTCTGGATGTGATGGTCGTCTTTCCAAAACTCTTATTTACCAAATATCTTCCGTTATTTACAATATTTATAGTCTCCCATAAGGTTTTCCAGACTGACACCCGACCTCGGAGCCTTGATGGGTCCCGGGTCGCGCATACCTCTGGCACTTACTTGACGTTTTCGAAAAATGGATGTTACAGGTTTATTTTCACTCCACATTTAAAAATTTAGTCTCAGATCCACTTTGATTTGAGGCTAGTACTTATATAAAGTTAGGATTTTTCCATAAGGGTTAAATGGACTAATTTATCTTTAAATTATGAGGCTAGTACTTATATAAAGTTAGGTTTTTCCATAAGGGTTAAATGGACTCATTTATCTTTAAATTATTTTTAATGTAACGCAAGCCTTTCTTCTTCTAGTATTTTTTTTTAATCATTTTCCTATTTTTCAATTTTGTGCTAGTATATCTTTATACGCTTGCTCCCCGCTCTAATTTTGAAGTTTGAATCTTATCTCATCATAATTTGGTTTTCCTCACTCTAGATTGCTTTTAGAATCTGACTTGAAGTTTCACTATGAATATAAATATGCTACTATCTCTGATGAATTACATTCTAAAAATCTCTAGTTTAAAAAAAATTAGTATTAATAACGTAAAATATTTTGTAACGAATAAATAATTTTAATAGTATAATTAAGCTATTCATCAGGATATAAATTATCTATTAACTAAATTTTGATGAAATGGTCGAAAGTTCCTCTTTGTTAGTTAGATAATTGAAATTTTTTTATATAAATAATATTGCTTTCTTATTAATTTAACCGATCAAAAGTCAACACCTTATTAATTCAATAAATCAAAAGTCAATACCTCAAAGATAAAATCAGGAGGGATATCACCCCACTCCGTCAAATCAACTTATAATAAAGCTCTTGCTAAAGATAATTGAGTTGTATGTTCAAATTAACATTCTTTTATTGTTTTCATATTTTATCTTAGATTATTCTCAAATAAATTATTATTGACATAAAAACTTTATTTTATATCCATAATAATTTAATAAAAAAATTAATGAAGAGAGCAAATCTTTTGTATTTTATTTGATACAAATTGAAAGCAATATATATAAGATCACATTATTACCAGGGATGTAGGGACCCTAGGGCCATCGGGGGCATTGGGCCCAGGGCATTTTGGGAGAAAAATGAGAATTTTATACAAGGAGGTAGGAAATAGTGTAGTTGCAGTGTTGGCCAGAGGACGTGGTCTGTATAAAGAGAAGGAGGAGGAAGAAGAAAGAAAGAAAGAAAAGATGAAAAGGATGAAACGGTGTGTTTCGGGGCTAAAACGCACCGTTTCATTAATTTTTTTTAAGGAATATCAAAACACTTCATTTTG
>CATIWJ010002007.1:0-11172 GCA_949640765.1 Croton laevigatus | reverse complement strand
ACGAATTTGTATGTATTAGTCGTATCTAGTTAAGTTGTTGTGAATGAATTCTATGGATGATTAAATACTATAAGCAGGTTTACCAACTCGCAAACCAAGAATGGTAACGCTTCTTCTAGACTCATACGTGGGTTTAGAAGGAGAGTTACGCGTGTAACCCTCTTATACGCGAGTAAGCTTATAAGGGGCGTTACATAGAATCTATAAATGCTAAAGTATTTATGTAATAAACTAAAGTAAAAGATAGAGAGAGGAACATGAGAAAGCATTGGAAATCGATAATAGGAAATAAAGGGAGGTGAAATGGAAAATTGTGGAAATAGGAGAATAAAAGGAAAAAAAAATAAATTATGAAACTAGAATTTTAAAGTAAATATTAGACCTATTAGATAAGGAAGCACAAGAAAAGTCAACAGCGAATAGGAATATAGATTGGTGAGAGCTAAATAAATTGACTGTTTATGAGTATTTTGTTAACCATAGGGATAAACGGAGTTAAGGAAGTTGAAAGCATAGAACAAGAAAAGAGAGAAATAAATGTCAAATGAAAAATTTTCTGAATCCCAGTAGTGATAAAATAGGAACGAAAGTGTAAATTTTCTTGCAAAATGAGATTATTGTATCGATGATTACTTGTATGAAATTATTGCAATATGTTATTTTGCTATGACGTGAATTTTAATTACGTATGCAGTGTCATGTATGAATGTTTGAGAACCTGCATTGAATTGAATAATTGTAATGAAATTAAAATTGAGTAGAATGTTAAAGTACATAGTAGTTAAGAATTTAATCAAAACTTCTGTTCACACTTCAAGGGGATTTAAGATGAAAATTTAAATAAGCTATAAAAAAAAAGGGCAAATCAGATCTAATAAATAACTAAATAACTGGGTAGTACATGGGATAGGTAAACTCAACAAGACTGTAAAATCCATTTAAAGAATTCATTGAACAAGCGTAGCTAGTTAGGAAGACATAGGATATGGAGAAAACAAGAGGGAACTTACGTGGTTCAAAAACAGTTAGTCAAAAATAATTAGTAAAGATTAGACAAGTATCCATAGGTGGAAAAAGAGTACAATGAAAGGAGATCATAAAAACATCAAACATCCAGATAATTAATGAAATAATAAATAATAATATTCTACTGATAGGAAAAAGCAATAAGTTAAAATATGAAGAAGCATAGAAGAGATAAAAGTCAGAAATGAGTTATTGGAATTATAAGTAAAAAGTTATGATTGAAAGAAATAAAAGACGTGTAGTCTGAAATAGCCGGTGTCGCGCCCACAACATCGTCTCCACGCCCGCGATAGAATTACTGAATGGACACTCTGTCCGTAACTCATGACCATTCGCCCGCGGCCTAACACTCTAAAAATGTTTAGATGCTACTGATTCTCTCGCAGCGTAGTGAGCATGTCCGCAGCAGAAACGCTAGTGCTTGTCGCTCCCGAGACGTATGGAGCGCGCCCACGATGACCTTGTTCGCTTATGCTTTGTACGTGACGACATCCCCGTTTTCCGTTTAAATCTCAGCTCATGTCACGTAATAGTAAGCAATGGTAAATAGACTTGAAACTTCAAGAAAAAGCACAAAATCAAATTTTGATATTTAGAAATGAAATCAAAAGTTGTAAAACCAAAAGTTGACATAAGGAAACAAACCCAAAGAATTTAAGAAACACTAAGATTTGAGAAAGCATAAAAATAACTAAAAGGTATTGAACAACGACAGTATGACATGACTGTGTATCATAAAAAAAAAGTACCATAATAAAGTAAAGATAATGTGAAAAGTATGGACAAACACGAATATCTAAAAAAATAAATAAGCAAGTAAATATACTGGAAAATTATAAACCAAAAGCAATCATGTGTGATAGATAAAAATATTAAAAAGCCATAATGCGAGGAAAACCCTATATTATAAACAATCGTTCTAAGAAATGAAAGTAATCTGGAAATTACTAGGATACGAATTCTTAAAATAAAATAATAATAATACTAAATGATATTTTACCCAACGAAGACAACAAGATTTTAGAAAATTTCCAAAATATAAGAACGATGGGTTAGAAATATATAATTAAAACGATGAAGAATAATTAGACCCACAGATCAATCCATTGTGTGTGTGTGTGTGTATATATATATATATATGTATGTATACCAAATTGAGCAAAAAGTATATGAGATAAGTTACTCTGATACCAATTACTGGGGGGGGCCACTTAAAGTTGTACCTACTTAAAAGTTGTACCTATTTCTTCTGTTGTTTTCTTTAAAAACACTTGTTATTGATTTCATTGTTTATATAATTAAGATCCAGTTCCATAGTAGATATTAAGATTTTAGATTGGACAAACCTATTTTTTGACCATTCTAAACTTTCTCTAGATATATTAGGAACGAACAATTTTATTATGATAGTGTTCTCTTAACCTATCATGCACTAGTTTTTGATTTTCTAGTTGGGATGTTACTCTTTTCTTCCTATTAAAAGGTTCAGTTAATGCCATTTTATTATTTTGTTTATCCAATGCATTTTGGCAAATATAAATTCTTTCATTCATGTCATCAGCCATTAAAAGTATTCAAAATAGTCATAGTCATTCTCATAGTAAGCAGTATTAAATGCACATTCATTATAATATGCTTCATTAATATTTCGCATTTCCTACTCTAGTTCAACATTAAACATGTCCTGTATATAATAAATTATTTTTTCTTGCAATTCAAGTGGTAAATATTTATCAAGATGATTATTCATCCAGAAAAAATAATACAGTTTTTTGTATAAACTTTGTTCACGAAATATCCACCAGTCATTCATGCCTCGCCTAGTCATATTATTATAATCATATTGTTCAATTATAACCATTTTAAAGTTATCATCTTTGACCACTTATTCTTAAGATAAAAGAAAATATGTAAAATTATTTCTTAGTAACATGGGATTATCAGGTTTAAATGAGATCAAGATTGCTTTTAAATTTAAATATTGGTCTTGAATGTTAAAGATAATTTTAGAAATAATTTTAATCAAAATAAAATAAGATCTTTGGTCCTAGATGAATTAACTTCTTCAACACTCACCTTTTCGTAATTATTGGGTACTCAACTGCCTTCTCCATAAGGACTTATAACTTCCCCTAAGCTTACGTCTTTTGTGCTGAGAAGAAATTAAAAACACCAAGACCAGAGACTTATTTACCATAATTAAAATTATTTCTAGAGATTTCTCTTAACATAAGACTAATATTAAATTTGTTCTAATAGAGATCTCATATAAATCTGTGATCCTAAGTTACTGAGACTTAATTGATTACATATTTCTTATTATCTTAATTATAAATAGTCAAAGATTATTTTAGCCAATCATGGTATCATACATAATCAAACAACAGTCAATCCAGTCCAAACAACATAGTATGCAGATGTATGTAAGGTTAGGGTTTGGTTATAGGTACCTGCACATATCTAAAAGATCATAAAGGTTTAAAAGTGATGGAGGAAGAAGCTCAGTCACACTTAGAGCAAGAGAGAATTAGAAGAAGAGTGCGAGTACAACTCAAGCGTGTTTTGCTTTGAGCTGCTCACTTCTATTTATAATCAAAATAATTACATATTTTACATTCACTACCCTTTGGTGAAAGGGTATTTTAGGAAAAATAAACTTACGTAAGTGCCGACAAATTATAATAATTATACAAAACGCGTTGAAATCTGGTAAAACTACCAGCCAACTCACTAAGTGACAGAATAGAATTATTACATATTCGTTTCTATCTGCCAGCTCTTACAAACAACCAAATAAAATTATTACATAATACAGTAAAGGAATCTTCCTTTAGCGAAATGTCTGGCCACAAAAGGCTATGCACTAAACCTGCTATTATTCCTTCATGGCCCATTATATATATATATATATATATATATAGCAAAAAGTATATGAGATAAGTTGCACGTAGTGCAAGTAAATAGGTATGTTGCATAACCAAGAAAGAAACAGAGAATGAGAAAGAGAAAGAAAGTGAAATGTTAGAAAGTACAACAAATAGAAAATACATAAATGAATAGCATAGCTTACCTTGGTATTACAGACTGAACTGAGGATTGGATAAGGATATATTGATGATATGATTTATTGTATTGGCGTATATTCTACAAATGGCATATGCAATACATAACAGAGATAGTATCGGCGTTATAGTCTACAAATGGCTATACAGGATACATATGATTGATATAGTATTACCGTTATAGTCTATAAATGGCTATACGGGATGCGTATGATTGATATAGTATCGGCGTTATAGTTTACAAATAACTATACGGGATACGTATAATTGATAAAGCATTGGCGATGTAACACCCCTTCTAGGCTCACGAATAAGTTCAGAAGAAGCGTTACCTTCTTGGTTAAGAGTCGGTTATCCTAAATTATATATATATATACACACACACACACCTACATACTCTCATCACATAATCCATCCATACAATAAATTAGTATCACACGCCAATTGCACTTCTATACATTTCATTACATCCATATCTAGCTAACTAATAAATCTGTTACATAATATGCCATTACAATACTCTTAGTACTAGGTATACAAAATATTAATTACATTGCTAAATACTTGTCCTAAAAATTATAGTACATGCCGGCCTATTAAATACAAAAGCAAAAACTATACCCAAAAGCTTGCGCCAGCTGTGCTGAGAGCGGCTGGCTACCAACAGATATCTACTTATACTGATCTTTAACCTACGAGTTTAGACAAGTAAACTCGTTGAGCAAACTTTGCTCAATTGGTGCTTTAACCAAAGTTGAAAACGATATTTATTCAAAAACATATAAAGCATAGTAAAACATTTGAGAAGTCAATTAGTAAAAACATGTTATAATCATGAAAATATTTATAATAAAACATTTAAAGAACTAATAAATAACAAATGTTGTAATAAGATAAGGGTTCAGTTACTTGTGTTTTTAGCTCTAGTGGCATTCGATAGAACTCGACGATAAGAATTAGTGTTCTATGTTATCCCGTATAGCCATTTGTAGACTATAACACCGATACCATATCTTACGTATCCTGTATAGCTGTTTGTAGACTATAACGCCAATACTTTTCACATTCATTCGTTTCAACATGTATTCCGTATAGCCATTTATAGACTATAACGCCAATATGATTTTCTCATATCATATCATGAATCATTTCAATATCATTATTCATACCAATATCATTACCGCGGTTTTCAACCTTACGATGCATCATATTCTTATCACTAGCGTTCTAATGCGAGCCACATGAGCATTACATAAGATAAATAACATTTCATGCATATTCGTTCCATTTCATGAACTTCATACTCATTTAAATCTCATTTTCATTCCATTCCACATTCACATAATTTAACATATGTGTATTTGTCTCACCTTTCCATTATTCAAGTGTCACTAACATCGTATAATGCTTTTCTTGGTGTTTCAAAACCATTATACATTAAATAAAATCGAATGCGATAAATTCGGGTGAAAAACATTATTTTTAGGCACCGTCGCGCTCGAGACGCTATTGGTCGTGAACGAAACGGACCCTAGCATGTTTATCACGATTGAGACAGCTGAGATGAGTATTCTGGGCACTTTTGGAGTTTGGGTCACACGTGCGATGTTGTGGTTGCGAGCGGTCCAAAAGCATTTTTAGCCTGCGCGTCTCTTACCATTTCGGTCATAACTTTTGATTTATAAATCCAATTAAGGTAATTCAAAATGCATTAGAAAGCTAACATCCGTGGCTACAAAAATGTCTCCTATGACTTTTCCAAATAACATCGTTTGCAATGAGAAAAATTGGGTTGAAATAGAATAACAAAACATGACTTATGCAAAACCCAAGTTTTCAAGCATAAACTTTTGGAAATGTCAATACCAAACCATTTTCTCAATACATAACACATAATAACTCTTTAAATCCAAAATCAATGCAATCAAACTTTCAAAATTAAAATCAAACTCAAAGAAACACAAAATTGACATAAAGTTTGGTTAAAAGCACAAAACCTCAAAATCCTTAGCTCCTCCTTTAAGCTAAGCCACCTTCTTGCCTTTTTCCTTGCCTTTGACTTCTAGATCACCTATAAACACAATATATTTAGCTCGCAATTGAAGAATCAAGTGAAAACCCTAACTTTCTTACTTAAGGTTTCTCACCATACTCAACACCTAGCCATTTCTAGCTTGGTCTAAATAAATCTAACAAGAGATCTACTTGATCTCCTTTAAACTCTAGCATAGCTATATTCATTTGAAAGGAAATACCTAAACCCTAACTAAATTCCCTTACCTCAAACTTCAAACTTCTTCTTGAGTTTCCTTAGTCTTATAATTTGAAGAACCTCTTCTAAATCTTGAGGTGTTGGGGCCGGCCTAGGGTTGATAGAGAGGAAGAAGTGAGTGTGGTAGGGAAGATGGAAAAAGATAATGAAATGGAAGAAGAAGAAGAAGGGAAGAGAGAGATGGTAAAGAAGAAAGAAAGAAGTAGAAGTGAGTGGAATTTTCTAGAGTTGTAAGGATTTAAAACTCATGGGTTTAGATGGGTAGGCTTGGCCTAATACTCAACCCATCTCAACCTCCCTCTTCTATTCTTCTATCTTCTTCATTCTATTAAGGCCCAACATTTGAAATCCATTCCTATCTTTTTAATGGCCCAACAACATTATCTTAGCCTAACTTAATAACACTAATTCACAATATATAAATTACCTTAGATCCAATTGACAATAGCACAAACTGCAACGTCAACTCCAGCGCTTTTATGCCTCAAAACTTGAAACTCCTGACAAGAATGCTAACGACTCATTAATTATCATCTAGAGAAAAAACGGGATATGACAAGCGATATAGTCTACAAATGGCTATACAGAATGTGGAATGTGTATTGGCGATTTAGTCTACAAATGGCTATCACAGTACAGCGTATTGACGGCTTAGTCTACAAATGGCTACAACAATACGAATTGATGATATGGTTGCAAAGAATTATAATTGAAATCTCAGCCCCGTGCCCTTTAGTTCTTCTAGTAATACTTTGGTGAGCAATGTTAAAGGAATAAATTTAAAATACTAAGAAAATAAGAATTGTATAAACAACGAGAAACCATGGCAATAAACAATGAAAAAAATAATAATAATGTGAATCATTTCGAAAGGAATATGATAAAAACATATAATCACGTAATACAAAAATTCGCCATTGTTTAAATGGAATAAAAACCTGTAAAATAAGGTATAAAAGAAATTAAAATGCCCAGACTAACGGTATTATGAAGCAAATGTATAAAAGTTATTGATCAAAAAATATAATATAAGAATATCCAAATCAAATGAAAAGAAATAAATCAAGAATACTTGATCAGCGAATGTAAAATAAAACGGAGGGAAAAATGGAGAATTTAATTGGAACACGAAAAGTCATATGTGTATACACCAAAATAGATAAGTTTCGGGGATGAAACTTTTTAAAAAATGAGGAGATTTGTCACATCCTAAGCAGATGCCTCGATCGCGACCCTATTGGCACGCGCAACGACCTTATTAGGAATAAACAAATGTTTAAGAAAGTGGTGTCGCGCCCGCAGCAGAGACATCGCGCCCGTGACTTAAACGTAACCTCGTCTCGCTCGCGACGCCTTTACTAGGGTTTGTCTCGCTAACGATCAACTGGTCTCACGTGTGACGAAGTCTCTAAATTTAACGTTAACAATGAAATACATTTTAAACCAGTTTTGATTAATGGGGATGAAAATTGAGTAAAGAAAACATCAGGACAGTAATTATAAACTATCGAAATTTAATAGTTAATAAAAGAGACCAATAATAATGGAGTTAGAGATAGCAGTCATAATAAGGGATGGTGCACTCGTAGAATTAGAGCATAAATATAATTTTGGAATTTAATAATTTAAATCAAGTAAATACAATTAAAGAATGAGATTAAAATGAGGGACTAAGATAAAATTATAATAATAAATATTTATATATATATAAAATAAAATAAAAGTGAGTGGAAGAATGTAGAAGTTATGGAAGAGGGGTAAATTACTAAAAGAATTTGGGTGAAGATATTTTAGAAAAGTATATAAGAAAATGGTGGGTAAAGGAATAGAGTTAAGGTCAGAAATAGAATCAGACCGAAACCAAAGAAAGAAACTGGAACCAGAAAAGAAAGAAAGAAAAAAAAAAGAAGAGAGAGAAAAGGGAAGGACAATAGCACCGTCAGCCACCGAGCCTCCACCTCCGGTCAGACCAGCACGAAGCGCCCACCATCGTGAAGCTTTCTCCGACGCGTTTGGGGGTGTCGGCAAGGCGGCGAAACTTCATCGTAGCTGAGCATAATCGGTATTGGAAGTTTTCGAACACTATTCATGCACTGTTCACCGTAGCTTCATCAGTTTTTTTCGATGCCCTCTAGCAGCCTGACGGTGAAGATATGGGCACCGATCGACCCCTCGCGGCATTACTGCCAATCTACTGCCGGAACAAGAAACGGAAGTGGGTCAGGTCACGATGAAGCTTCCGAATCGCAGCGACTATTGTGTCGTTTTTTGGCATCTTCTGGCCATTGTCCGGCCACTTTGAAGGTATATTTTAAATCCTCTTGATGAGAGCTTCATTTTGGCATAAAGATTGTAAGGTTTGATCACCATAAATGGAAGAGGAATTTTCCGATGACCGACCAAACCTTTTGCTTAATTTTTCAGCTATATACTTTAGAGTTTTGTTAGATATAGGTGTATTTTCGGAGCCCTTGAAATGAGACAATTCTGGTAATGTGTTTTGCGGCAATTTTGGAGGTGGTTTGCTTATTCCTGCCACCGGATGGTGACCGGCCGGTGACCGGAATATTCTGCCGCCAGTGACCGGAATATTCTGTCCGGTGAATAATTTTGGATAGAAACCTATCAATATTGTTTCGAACCCCTATCAACATTGTTTCGAACCCCCGAACCTGGAAAATGGACTCCATTTGACAAACCGAAACTCCGAACTATTAGAACCGTGAACGCCGCAAATATAACTAATAAAATTAATTACTATTGGCATTAAATTAAATAAGGTCTAAATTGAAATTAATAATAACAAGTGGCAATAGGAAATAATCGAACATGGATTAATCACCAATAAACGATAATAATAGATTGATGGTCTAGCGAAGTATTATAATAATTTGTAAAGGATTTAATCGATGTATAAATTAATAAAAGTATAATGTAGACGGTAGATCAATAATAAATAATTGAATGGATTTGTTAACAAAGTAGAGATGAAACTTAGTAGGACATTAATAAGATAAATAAATGATATTAGCTGTAATTAGTTGAATGTTAATTATCAAAATAACCAAGTCGGTATGGAGACTATTGATGTAACTTAGATTACTTAAAAAGAGTGTGAGTTTAATAAATTAGCAAATTGATAAGATAATTAGGATTCAGTAATAAAGGTTACGAAATAGAATGTTAGTAAGTATAATTGGAAATGAAAGGTACGTTTAGGAGCTAAGTATGGGAGTTAACACAGAGTTAGTGGGCCTAAGTGTGAAAATGTATAATTAAGAATTAATCGAGTAAATTGAGAAATAGTAAATAACGTATATATTAATTTTAAAATATTAAATTATAAATAAAAAAGGGATTAATTGGCTTATAACTTGACAAAATAGATAACATCAGAAATAAGTCAGAACGAGGAGACGTAGGAGAGACGCAAGATAGGCCAGGCGACATCAATCAGGTTTGATACTTTACCCTTAATTGATATGTTGTGAATATGTGAAATGAACTATTGTGATGACATGTCTGTGTTATACCTGCTATATGTGCTTATGTGAAACTGTGCTGTGCATTATTTATAATTGTTTGAGTAAAGTATCCACTGAGCTTATCGCTCAGTAAGCTTAGTGTTTGCTAAACTTGTAGGTGGTAGAAGTCGAGGAAAAATACCAGTCTAGAGGATCGGCAACAGAAATACTAGAAGTAAGAGTAGTGTGGCATATATTGATATATTGTAAAGATAAAGTGTAAATTGTAAAAAGATTATGTTATTTTGTAATGTAATATATATTTAATGAAAAATTTTAAAGTTATGAATATCGTACATAGCACAAGTGTAGCCTTCTTATAGGTTTGCTTCGGTAAGCTTATAAGGGGTGTTACAGCAACCCTGGCAATTCATCTGGAAATACATATCGAAAGTCACATACTGTAGGTATGTTTTGACTTTCCGTTGCATCCTTTATGACTTCTAATGCGCTTATCAAATATGCTTCATACCCTTTCTAAATTAACTTCTTTGCATTAATTGCCGATATCATATTACTTAAATAATTAATTCTTTTTTCGATAAAAATTATCTCTTGACCGTCTACAGCTCTTTTTGTCATCCTTTTCTTTTCACAATTTACTATTGCCTTATGCTTAGCTAACTAATACATTCCTAATATTACATTGAATTCTCTAAATGGTAATTTTATCAAATTTTCTGCTAATTCATTTAGACTCTTTCAACATTCGGCGCTCAGCCACTATCTTCACAAAGTCGGCATACCCTGAAGCTACTATCTGCTCTTGCAGTTTATCATTCAATCCATCCACTATCTTATGGCATCTTTCTACCTTTGTTTCTAAGAATTTCTATCCATACTTATTGAGGAAAATAAATTCATTTTCATACTCAGCCAAAAATATTTGGACCCTATCTCAGATACACAAACTCATTTCTCTTTGCATTGATGCATACGTTTGAAATATTTCCATCCACTCTATAAATACTTCTTCTATTGGCAAGGTTATAACACATTCCAGTCTATCCTTAGATGTATACTTGAGCTAATCTAAAGCTCTAATGGTACTATCTAGCCAATACTCTGCTTCTTCAGATTTGTCTTCCCGTCCGGCTATAAATTCCTTAGCTTTATACTTTCACAACTTTTCAATCGATGGCTTTCACTCTGTAACACCCCTTCTAGGCCTTATAGGAGACCCCGAAGAAGTGCTACATACTGGTACTGGAGCTGTATTATACTATTATATACTAGTTAGTTAGGCAGGCATACATGTTATACATGGGATACATTTTATACTTAGCCA
>CATIWJ010001973.1:0-14912 GCA_949640765.1 Croton laevigatus | reverse complement strand
TAGGTTCGGTCGTGATCCAATGGCACGCCGATTATCAGTCGAGCCCCGAAGGCACACCGATAATATACAAGAAGTTTATTATTTGAGCCGTACCCCGAAGGCACGCCCTTTTTTATTGAGACACAACCCGAAGTTGTGCCCCCTTTTTTTTTTATAATTACCTGCACAGGAATTTTTGCTCATATGTCGACATATGCCTATCACCAGGGTCCCTAACCACGTAGAGTATAAAAACATATTTCCTTTCCTTTGATCAATTATTTTATCAATTTTTGAGTTCCACTCAATTTCCATTCCTGATCAAACATTTATCACAATATTTCATTCCATTCAATTTTCATTTTTCAATTCAAATATTTATCCAGTATCGTAATGCTATTTTCATGTTTCCTCCAAAAATATCAAATCATTGTAATAATCACTTGTTTTGCAAGACTTATGGTTAAATATCAAATCGTAAAATAAATTATGTAAACATATCTCCTTAAATATTTCATTTCCACCTCGTAGGTAATATCGTGCCAGCGATTACCGCGTCGGTATTAAAAATATAATTAAACATATTATCTGACTCGAACACACGTTCGAGTACCCAACAAAACATTTATATAAAATTTCATAAAACAATGCTCATTTAAAGCATGCATTTAAAATTAAAAGTTTCAGTTCAAATACTAAAAAGTATCGAACCTGGTAGTGTCCGCAGATAAAATCCTACGCATCAGTCCTTTTATTATCCTCGCATTTTCTACCTTTATAATACCTCTCGGACCGTCCTCTGTCCTTCCACTAATCACAGTAAAATGATTCCATAATTAATATTTCTGTCTCATTTTTATATTTATTTTTGTCCGATACCAACATCTATATTTAATCATGTTTTTAGTTTAATTTCAATTAAATTCTATTTCAACTCAAATTTATTAATAATTTAAATTCCAACTATAAAGTTGCGAAATTTACATTTTCTCGTCGTTCGGGTCCTCGGATTGCAAAACCGATTCCAAAATCGGACTCAGCACGTCGAAACAATGCGAAATATGTATTGTCAAAAATTCTCGCCGGAGACGGAATATTCCGGTCACCGCCGACGGAATATTCCGGTCCGATCACCGGAAAATCGCCGAAAAATTCGATGCTTGACGGATTTCGAATCCGAGCACACCAATAGCTTCGTATCGCTGCAAGAAATCCAAATATGTGATCAAACTCAACGGACAATTGATCGATTGACCGGAAAAGTGCAAAAACCGAACCGATAAATCACCGGAAAACACAACTTTCAATTCCGGTATCCAATTCAAGCAATCTCTATGTCAAATGAAAGCTTAAGAAATGAGGATTAAGAATTTACCCTCAAACTGGCCGAATTATGACCGGAGCTTGCCGAAAAATCAATAAATCCGATCGGTCATTTTTTACACGAGTTTCAATTCGGCTATAGATCGGCAACAAGGCCTATATCATCGGAAAGCTCTCGTCGAGAGGATTCCAGATCAGGTCTCAGATCGTCCGTCCGATCACCGGAGCGGCCGGGATCTACGCCGGAAGCAGTTCGGCGGTGTCTCTCTTGGGTCACCGAAAAACCGTATTTTCAGGCAACAAGGCTTATGTCAAAAGAAAGCCCTTGAAGAGAGGAGTCGACCGGTGTCTTCAGATCGTCCGTCCGTTGCCGGAGAACGCCGAAAAATGATTTTGAAGCCGACGGTGAATAGTGCTTAATCGGGATCGCAGTTTCTTCTTCCTACTTTTCCGGTCGCCTCAGTTGCCGTCTCGTAGCCGTGCCGACATCACCGAGTTCGCCGAAGGGTCTGCTTCACAGCGGAGGGGCGCGTCGGCCGGCCTGACCGTCGGTGGCGGCGCTGGTGGCGTCAGCGCCCGCTGCCGTCCTTCCTCTCTCTTCTTTCTTCTCTTCTTTCCCGATTTTCCCATCTGATTTTTGTTTTTTTTTTTAAATTTCTTTCTTCTTTTTTTTTTTAATTCCGTTTTGAATAATAATAATAATAATATTATTATTATTAATAAACTAATAATAATAATATTTTTATTTTATTATATATATTTTTATTTGAATTAGTCCATTTTAATTGAGGATCCATTTTTAAAAATTTGGGTGTTACATTCTATCCATTCAATTTATATAGAAAAAGTTGACCTTTTTTTTTTATCTATTTGACTTTATATTTTGAGTTTAATTTTTCTTTATTTCAATATATTGGTTTCTTCATTTGTGATATTTGTATGATTGAAAATTATGTAAAGGTAAATAGTAAATGATTGATTTCAAAATATAAAGTCAAACACATAAAAAAAAGTCAACATTCTCTATATAAGTTAAAGGGAATAATAATTTGTAAAAAATACATGTTAGGTCATATTAGTTTGTAATTTTCCAAAACTAACATATATAAAATAAAAAATTACAAAATATATTATTATGGATTAAAATTTATGAAAGTGATACCAATAGGAGTTGATCTAAATGGTAAGCAGCTTGAATTTGTTGAAGGAGATCTCGGATTCGAGACCTACAATATGCAACTGTCACTGCTAGCAAACTTAACACCATTGCCAGGTGCGTAACCCGAATCAGGTCTGAATTAGTTGAGGTAAAGCCTAACGAGCTTAAAACAAAATTATGAAAGTTGTCATTTCTTTTATAAAAGCATGTTTACTTTTTCTAAAAACAGAAACGTTGGTCAAGCGACAAGGAGAAGTTGCTGCCATCTCAATTGCCCCCCGATCATTTTCATCTGCTGAACGATTAGAATTCTTCCACGAACTGAAAGAAATTCAATTTTCAAACCATTGAAATCTTCCAATTAAGATTCTAGCCACTACATAGAAACAACACCATATATAATAACACTTTTAGATTCCTCTGCTCAGGCGCAACCTTTTAGTATAATCGCTCACCCTTGTTTCATTGTTTTTTGTTGCCAAAAAAACATAGAAACCAAACGGTTTTTGCTCTTTTTGGCGAATATGAAACTTGTAACCCACGCACAGGATATAGGTTCCTATAGTTTTAAGTTTTTTTTTTTTAACTCATACAAAACGGCGTCGTTTTGTTAAATCGGAGACGCAAATAATACCATCATGCGCCAAACATTTGTTGATGCGCACTCTCCATTTTTTCATGGATAGAGGCCGCGACTATAACTAGTTTACATAGCACATGGATCTTTTAATACCACTAGTATACTCAAGGTCTAAAAATTCCCAAGCATAATAGTGTAGGGGGCAAAAAATGATTTTGGCCTATGGTAAGTTACATATTTCCGTTTCGACATATTCTGTTAGATGTATGTCATATCATTTATCGTTTTGATTGTTTGTTGCTCATTGTTTTAATGAACTTAGCGACTAAAACACACTAAAGTTCTTGCTCTTTAAAAAAAAACACACAACTTCAACCCAATAGTTGAAAGTAAACAAAAGTATTGGTAATATGCTAGTGTATATTCAATTTCTTAAACACAAGTTTTCGAATTTTTTTAAGTTTTTGTAGAATGTGTACAATAGTTTATTAATATTTGATCAATATGTGTAAAATAATTGATCAATAATATGTGTAAAATAACTGATCAATATGTGTACAAAAATTGATTAATATTTTGAACAAGTTTCTTTACATATTGTATATATTTTGTATTTATTTTTTTGTAGGTAGTGTAGACTTACAATTTCAACAAGGGCTGATTTAGTGTATTATGGAATAATATTTTTTTTATAATTACAATTGCAATTTAAAGATGAATAGTTTTTGTACATGATTCTTTTTATTCATTTTGCTGAATTTTTTTCTACATTTTTTACAACTATTGAACAATTTTTGTATAACTATTGTATATTTTTGTGTAGAATTTTGTTTTATTCATTTTACATTTGTTTATCGTTTTTGTACAATTGTTGTACAACTTTTATATAGAATTATTGTTTTACGTGCTTATTTTTTGTTATTTTTAGGAGTGGGTTATTTTGTCAATGAAAACATTGTCTGGATATTTTTTTCATTGAAAATATTATTTGGACTTTTGTCATTGAAAAAATTGTCCGAATTATTTTTGTTAATTGAAAACTTAGTCGAACTATTTTTGTCATTATTTTTTGTACTATTTTTGTCCCATCCTCAACCGTAACTTATGCAAGCCCACCCATATAAGCCTAATAATAAACCCAAAGACATGATATTCTATATCATGGTCCAACCTCAGTTTCATTTAGAGGTTGGACCATTTTAGAAAAGTTTTAATTTTAGTGTAAATGTATAACAACAATAATATCTTTCTTTCGAAAAAAAACAACAACAATAATAACTTTGAGTTAGAAAATGTAGAAATATAGAGAATCTTAAATTAATGGAAAATTATGCACACCTTCGTGAAAGGATATACAAGTATTAATACAAGAGTAACACAATTGCTGAGTAATGCAAACTAAAAAATAGCTAACAGTAAACTGGAAAATAGCTAACAGCATTTGGAACAAGTCTTCCTACTCCATATCCCTTTATTCTAGCTAATTAGTTGTAGACCAATTCCTATCAGTTGGTAGCTTGCGTATATATTTTAACATCCCCCCCCCAAACTCGAGGGTACCATTATGAGACCAAGTTTGTCATGCAGAAAAAGAAAATGAGAATGTGCAAGAAATTTAATGAACACATCAGCCACCTGATCATAGGAGGGAATGAACCAAACATCAAGTTCGCGATTAAAAATCTTATTACGAACAAAATGAACATCAATTTCTATATGTTTCATCCTGGTATGAAAAGCAGGATTAGAAGCAAGAGCATTGGCACTCATATTATCACACCAAGTAACAGGAACACCAATTTCAGGGATGCCAATTTCTTTGAACAAGGACTGTATCCATGTAATTTCAACAACTACATGTGTACGAGCATGATATTCAGCTTCTGTACTTGAACGAGCAACAGCACTTTGTTTTTTTTAAGACCATGAAACCAGTGTTTCACCAAGGAACACACAATAACTAGCAACAGAGCGACGATTATTAGGACACGATGCCCAATTTGCATCTGAAAAACTAGATTGACTCATTCATTGTATTAGATATGCAATCCAAGATGAAAAGAGTCTTAAAGATATCTGAATACATGTTTTAAAAGTTTCCAATGTGCAACAGTAGGGGCTGATAAAAATTGACTTAATATATTGACAACAAAAGCAATGTCTGGCCTTGTGTGAGTAAGATATTGAAGGCCACCAATAGCACTATGATACATTATAGGATTAGCTGAAAGACTGCTATCAATTGCACTTATGATTTTGCCTGTGCTCATAGGTATGGGACATGATTTGCATTGTGCCATGTCAAACTTGGATAAAAGATCTACAATGTATTGAGTTTGAGTAAGAAACAATCCAGAATGGTCTCAATGCACCTCAATGCTAAGAAAATGATAAAGATCACCAAGATCTTTAAGAGAGAACTTTTGATTCAGCTGCTGGATGAAATTTTGCATCACAAATATATCATTGCCTGTAATGATGATATCGCCAACATAAACAAGTGCAAAAATTATGTGTTTACTGGTGCAGTAGAAGAAAAGAGAAGAATCACACTGAGATTGTATGAAATTCCAGCTACAAAAAGTGTGATTTAAACGATTATACTAGGCTTGAGGCGCTTGTTTCAAACCATAAAGTGCCTTGTCAAGCTTACACACATGATGAGGCTTTAGCGGATCAATAAATCTTTCTGACCGACTCATATATACATATTCAGAAAGTTTGTCATTCAAGAAAGCGTTGTTGACATCAAGTTGCATAATATGCCAATTTTTTGAAACAGCAATAGTGAGGATGATTCGAATTATGGATGCTTTTACAACAGAACTAAAAGTCTCAGTGCAGTCTATCCCTGGCATTTGAAGATATCCTTTTGCAACAAGACACACTCTATATCTCTGTAAAGAACCATCAGCATTGTATTTGAGATGGAAAAATCCATTTGTTGCTCACAACATCTATGTTTGAAGAAAAAGAAACCAATTTTCATTTCTGGTTCTTGGCAAGAGCAGCTAATTGTTTGTGCATAGTTGCTGTCCAATATGTATCTTAAAGACTTCTTTGACTGTAGTTGGCTCAGAGACAGAAGGTTTGGTAGTTGTATGAACAAAGGATTTTGGTTTGAAAATCCCAGCTTTTCCTTATGTGATCATGCTATAAGCCTTCGCATACTGTTTTGCTCTTCTTGTCGGTACAGAAACTGAAACTTGAGAATTAGTTTGCTCATCATTCAGATTTGATGAATTGACAGGCTGTAGCAAAGCATTTTGATCTGTTTGGTGTGAAGTAGCTTGTGTATCAGCTGTACAAGAGGTCTCTATCTCACTTGGCTGATTTGAAGAGCTTTCACTTTGATGTTGTAAGTCTTTAGACTGGGTTAGTGTAGGTCCTTCATCAAGCGATGCTTGTAACACCCCAAATCTGCCTTACGAATAAGACAAATTGAGGCGTCACATGTGTCTTTCAATGGTACTCAAATCTTAATTTTTTTTTCTTTTAAATGATAACTACATTAATAAATTACAATATAATAAACTATAATTACAATTTCATAGTTATTCACTTTTATAACTCTTCAGTATATGCCACACTATGACTTGGTCAGCTTCTGATATCACTCTGCTCTACTGGTTCTTTTTTTACTTCTGCTTCTGACACCTACAAGTTTAGTAAATACTAAACTTGTTGAGCTATAACTTCAGTGGATACTTTACTTAAATAAATATAATCAAGACATAACTATTCACAGTTTAACAAATATCACAGACAATGGCAATCACAATGTCATATGGCAATTCAGGTATCACATCACATCAATAAGTATAAGTGAAGTATCAAACCTGTTTAGATGTTACACTCATCTGGCGGTCCTCCTACGTTTCCACGTCTTGACTTTATCCCGTCGTCAGCTAATCATCGAATTGTAATTTAATTAATTATTTACTTGATTTTATTAACAAATCTCTTTTAACTATTGCCATTTAGCTCTCTATGGTTCTGCGCTAGTGATTCTTTACGTCATCAATTATTATATATTCAATTTTCCTATTATTCAATTCAATTATTCTGATTCATGCTTCTCTTTTGTTTGGATACTACTTTTCATAAATCATTTATCCAATTAGCATATGATTTATTTAATTAATCTCTTCCATATATTATTATTTCTTAATTCGCTCAATTTTTTTCACTTATTTATTAGCCTCATTTATGATATCGGTCAATTGGGTTCTCGGTTCATAAAATCGGAATCCATAGTTAGGTTCAAAATATCGAAACAGTGCAGATAACGTTCTGTCTAAAAATACTTGACGGAGAGGAAATATTTCGGTCGCCGGAAAACCCCCAAACTTGTCGAATTTCAAATCCGAGCACATTCACAGATTCATCCCGAAGCCTAGATTCTAAATATGCAATTACATTCATCAGACCATTGGCCGATTGGCCGGAAAATCACTAAAATCGTTCGGCCGGTCACCGAAAAACACAACTCTCAAATTCGGTGACCGATCAACACAAGCTCAACATCAAAATCAAAGTGGACGGAGCATAGCCGAAGCTCACCGGAAAATCGAGAAATCCGATTGGCCATTTGTACACGAGTCTCAAACCGACTATAGATCAGCAACAAGGCCCATATCTTCGGAAAACTCGTGAAGAGAGGATTCCATATCAGCCCTCAAAGTCCTCGTCCGATCACTGTAGCGGCCGGGATCTATATTGGAAGCGGCTGCCGTAGGTTGCCCTTGGGTCGCCGAAAATCGGTGTTATCCGGCGGCAAGGCCTATGTCAAAAGAAAGCCCATAAGGAGTAGAGTCGATCGGTGCACTTCTTTCTTCCATCGGACGCTGGAGCATGCCGAAAAATGCTTCGAAAGAAATCGGTGAATAATGAATAAACAGGAACGCAATTTTTTTTTCCCGCGTTTCCGGTCACCTCGGTTGCCGTCTCACAGTCGTGCCGTTATCACCGAGTTCGCCGAAGGGTCTACTTCACAACGGAGGGGCGCGTCGGCCGGCCTGACCGGCGATAGCGGTGCAGGCGGCGTCGATAGCCCACTACCGTCCCTTTCTCTTTCCTCCCTCGTTTCCTTCTTCTTCTTCTTCCCATTTTCATTTCTTTCATTCTTCTTTTTTTTAATATTTTTTTCAATTCTTATTCTTTTCCTTTTATCTAATAATAATTATCATAATAATACAAAACTATTAATATTTATTTATTTAAAATATCCTTCGAGTAAAAATATCAAAATACTCTCAACTATCCATTTTATTTACGCACAATAATTGGACTATAATGCTCTCTTTACTTATTTTATTATTTACCAAAATACCAATGGATTAAAATTTTCAAAACGTCCTTCAAAATAAATTTTATTTTCCGAATTAATCTTTTTTCAACTAAAAATTGATATTTAAAAATTAGAATATTACAATTCTCCTCATCTTTAAAAATAGTTTCGTCCTCGAAACTGATTAGTCTTCGCATATGTATATAGCCTTCATGTTTTAAATGGAGTTGCACACTTTTTCTTTTATCGTAAATGTTCACACTTTTGATATGTGATTCAACTTTCACTTTTTTGTTCTCTTTGTATATAATTCAATTCATCTTTCTTATTTTGCTCACCAGAGTAACATCAGTAGAATTAAGGGGAACAAGAGGTTGCTAGCAAATCTTTACACATTTCAATTATGGAGTTCTTTTGGACTCATATCACAATCACCAATCATCTCAATCATTTGTCACTCTCATCCCCGTCTTTAATTCAATTTACGTTACTAAGGTGAGTTTTTGTTTTTTTACACTTTTCATTTACAGACATCTTGTCATCGCATTTGCTTTTCTATTTCTTTCTGTACACATCATACATAACATACCTTTCTGTATGCAAAACAACACAACATTTCTCAAATGATTTTATTTTATTTATTATTCTTTTTTTTTATTCTTAATTCCATACGTATTATGAATTTTCTGCTATGCATTCTTTATTCTACAGCTACTTACCTCAATTGTTTTCTGTTTTGTTTTTATTTTTTTTTTTTGTTGCTCCACAAGGTAACTTCAGTAGAATTAATTTGGAATAGGGAGTATTCAGCCATAGATTGTGGTCATAACCATAATTGTGCCATTTTATCATCATCATCTTATGTGGGTCATAGATCGTGGTCAATTTCATAACTATGCCCATGTTGTCAACATTTTCTCATGTGGGCCATAGACCGTTGTCAATGCCATAACTATGCCTATTTTATCAATATTTTCTCATGCGGGCCATAGATCGTGGTCGTAGCCATAACTATACCTATTTCATCAGTATTTTCTCATATGTGGACATTGCCATAGCTATACCCACTTTCCATTAATATTTTCACATGTCATTCCCTTATCCCAATCTTTAATTCAATCTATATTACCAAGTTAAGCTACTTGCATTTTCCATTTATCATAATTTCTACTATTTCGGCCCTTTCTTTTTTTTTCTATATCGATCGCAATATATCTTTTTGCAGTTTATTTTATAATCACTTGTCTGAAAATAATCACAAATATCTCAAATTATCTTTTTTTACTATTATTCTTCCTTCTGTTCTTTTTTTTCCACAATACTCATGTCTTTTTCTTAAATACATATATGAAAGGTTTATGGAGTAATTCATTATAGAGTTGCTGCTCATTATGACTGAGCTATTCATTTATAGTTTATTTATTGCCTATATCTTTTAGAAAATTGGTCAGAATTTCGACTATATTTTGACTTCTTGTATCGACTCAACCAATATTTTTTCCAATTCCAATCTCACCACAAATCACATCTCAAACACATGCTTTCATTCTATCACTTATCGTATCAACAAACAATTAAATTACATATAGCATTCATCAACATAATTGCAATTTTACATCTAAGCATAAGTATACAACACTTTTATATACTGAATGGTTCACGCTCTCATTTCTAATTAAGATCAATACTTAATTTACATTTTCCAATTCCTCTAATCCCTATTGATTCTCTTTTGCCAATATTTCTTAACTTTAATTTAATGCTTTACTTAATTATCTTTTTTTTTCGTATCGCTTAATCTCAGTTTCACACTATTCCTCTTATTATTTTATTTTCACTAATTCTTGATTTATCCTTTCTCTTATTTCCTAATATTTTATGCTGATGCTTCCACATATTCTTCTATCTATTTTGTTTCTCGTTTACTTCTTGGACTTACAACCTACGTTTTTGTGTCCCTAATTCACATATACTGCTTTTCTGAGTTTAACCGCCCAGGAACGGCTAAACCGATGCTATGATACTAATAAATATAACAACCCTAAATCTGCCTTACGAATAAGACAAATTGAGGCATCACATGTGTCTTCCGATGGTACTCAGAACTTAATTTTTTTTCTTTTAAATAATGATAACTACATTAATAAATTACAATATAATAAACTAAAATTACAATTTCATAGTTATTCACTTTTATAACTCTTCAGTTTATGCCACACTATGATTTGGTCAGCTCCTGATATCACTCTGTTTTACTGGTTCTTTCTTGACTTCTGCTTCTGACACCTACAAGTTTAGTAAATACTAAACTTGTTGAGCTATAAGCTCAGTGGATACTTTACTTAAATAAATATAATCAAGACACAACCATTCACAGTTTAACATATATCACAGACAATGGCAATCACAACATCACATGGCAATTCAGGTATCACAGCACATCAATAAGTATAAGTGAAGTATCAAACCTATTTAAATGCTGCACTCATCTGGCGGTCCTCCTGAGTTTCCTCGTCTTGACTTTATCCCGTCGTCAGCTAATCATCGAATTGCAATTCAATTAATTCTTTACTTGATTTTATTAACAAATCTCTTTTAACTATTGCCATTTAGCTCGCTATGGTTCTGCGCTAGTGATTCTTTATGTCATCGATTATTATATATTCAATTATCCTATTATTCAATTCAACTATTCTGATTCATGCTTCCCTTTTGTCTGGTTACTATTTTTCATAAATCATTTATCCAATTAGCATATTATTTATTTAATTAATCTCTTCCATATATTATTATTTCTTAATTCGCTCAATTTTTTTTTACTTATTTATTAGCCTCATTTACGATATCAGTCAATTGGATTCTCGGTTTATAAAATTAGAATCCATAGTCAGGTTCAGAATATCGAAAAAGTGCGGATAAGGTTCTGTCTAAAAAACTCACCGGAGAGGGAATATTCCGGTCACCGGCAAGGGAATATTTCGGTAGCCGAAAAACCCAAAACTTGTCGAATTTCAAATCCGAGCACATTCACATATTCATCTAAAAGCCTAGATTCTAAATATGCAATTACATTTATCAGACCATTTGTCGATTGGCCGAAAAATCATTAAAACCGTTTGGCCGGTCACCGGAAAACACAACTCTTAAATCCGGTGACCGATCAACACAAGCTCAACATCAAAATTAAGCTTAAGGAATGAGGATTAAGAATTTACCATCAAAGTGGACGGAGCTCACCGGAAAATTGAGAAATTCGATTGGCCATTTGTACACGAGTCTCGATCCGGCTATAGATCGGCAACAAGACCCACATCATCAGAAAGCTCGTGAAAAGAGGATTCCAGATCAGCCCTCAAAGTCCCCATCGGCCACCGTAGCGGCCGGGATCTACATTGGAAGCGACTGCCGTCGGTTGCCCTTGGGTCACTGGAAATCGGTGTTATCCGGTGGCAAGGCCTATGTCAAAAGAAAGCCCATAAGGAGTAGAGTCGACCGGTGCCCTTCTTTCTTCCATCGAACTCCGGAGCATGCTTCGAAAGAAATCGGTGAATAGTGAATAAACAGGAATGCAGTTTCTTTTTCCCGCATTTTCGGTCACCTCGGTTGCCATCTCACAGTTGTGCCGTCATCACCGAGTTCGTCGGAGGGTCTACTTCACAGCGGAGGGGCTCGTCGGCTGGTCTGATCGGCGATAGCGGCGCAGGCGGCGTCAGTATCCCACTGCCTTCCCTTTCTCTTTCCTCCCTCTTTTCCTTCATCTTCTTCTTCCCGTTTTCATTTCTTTCATTCTTTTTTTGTTTAACATTTTTTCAATTCTTATTCTTTTTCTTTTATCTAATAATAATTATCATAATAATACAAAAATATTAATATTTATTTATTTAAAATATCCTTCGAGTAAAAATATTAAAATACTCTCAACTATCCATTCTATTTACACAAAATAATTGGATTATAATACCCTTTCTACTTATTTTATTATTTACCAAAATACCAATGGATTAAAATTTTCAGAACGTCCTTCAAAATAAATTTTATTTTCTGAATTAATCTTTTTTAAACTAAAAACTGATATTTAAAAATTAGGGTGTTACAATGCTTGCGGATGATTTGTACCAATTAAGCCTTCATATGTAGACTTTAGGAAAGGGAAAGGCCAACTAGATTGAGGAGAACAAGTTATAATGGCATCTTTGGAAGTCTAAGTTGTGAGAAAATTAGAATTTTCAAAAGGAAAGTCTTTTTCATTAAAAATAACATTTCGTGAAACATAGACTCTTCC
The DNA here is from genome assembly GCA_949640765.1 of Croton laevigatus. Classification (NCBI taxonomy): domain Eukaryota; kingdom Viridiplantae; phylum Streptophyta; class Magnoliopsida; order Malpighiales; family Euphorbiaceae; genus Croton; species Croton laevigatus. The sequence continues at coordinate 2,299 of CATIWJ010001973.1, read as the reverse complement.
ATTAGGACTAAAACAAAGATAGCTTTTATGACTTTGACTATATCTTAAGAATACTGTAACACCCTAATTTTTAAATATCGATTTTTAATTAAAAGGACTAATTTGAAAGTAAATTGATTTTGAGAGATATTTTAGAAATTAAAATCTACTGGTATTTTAGTAAATAATAAAATAGTACGAGGACATTACAGTCCAAAAATTATACGAAATTTTACTGAATAGTTGAGGGCGTTACGGTACTTTTAATTGAAAGATATTTTAAATAAATATTATTATTATTATTATTATTACAAAAAAAAAAAGAAAAGAACCGAAAATTCGGTTCCTTCTCTCCTTCTTCACCATTTTTCTCGTTCAAATCAACGCAACAGCAGCAGTGGTAAACCGCCGCCGCCTCTACCGCCATCACCTTCATCTCCTCCCCTTCACCTTCCCCATTAACTCTGGTGGACTGAAAATAGAAAGAGGGAAAGACGAGAGGGATCGGGCGACGGAGAGAGAGAGAGATCGAGTAAAATCGACAGGAGAGAGAAAATTTCAGACGCCATTTCCTGCCGATCTAGTGGTCGGACGGCGATGATGGTACCCGATCTGGACTCCTTGCCATGTGAGCTCTCCGATGAGCTAAAGATTTCCACCTAAAAATAAGAATTCCGGCGAGTGAAGAACAAAATGGCAGCCGATTTTTGGAGCCGTTTCCGGCGACACCGGCGGTCGGACGGAAGATTTGAGGGTTGATCTAGAATCCTCTCAACAAGATCTTTCTGATGGTAGTATCATTTTTCCCGATCTGTAACCGAATCGAAAGTCAAGAACAAATGGTCAGATTTTTCGATTGTCTTTTCGACGCCTTCTGGCGGTTGTCCGACCATTTTGACGGTAAATTCTTAATCATCACTTCTTTAGCTTTCATTTGACGTTGAGATTGCCTGAATCGGATACCGGAATTGAAACTTGTGTTTCTGGTAATTGACAGTTCGGATTTTCTTGATTTCCGGCCAAACGGTCAAAATTTCGTTAGATTTGATTACATATTTGAGATGCTTGAAGTGAGAGGATTCTGAAAATGTATTTTGTGTCAAATTCCGGCTTGTTTTGCAGTTTTCCGGCGAGTTTTGCGTGGCTGTCCGGCGGAACTTCGGTGACCGGAATATTCCTCCGGTGACCGAAATATTCTTCCGGCGACCGGAATATTCCTCCAGCGACCAGAATATTCCCTCCGGTGAAAATTTCGACAGACCCTATTCCGCATTGTTTCGACGAGCTGAGCCCGAATTTGAACTCCATTTGACGAATTGAGATCCCGAACTACCAGAAATGTAAAGTTCGCAATTTAATTATTAGAATTAAAATTAGTAATGCTTTAAATTTAAATGGGATTAAAATTGGAAATGAAATTAATGGAAGATGAATAAATATAAATAAAGGAAATAAATAATAGCCGAATTGAGAATTAAATTATAAAATGGAATTAATTACGGATCGTAAGAAAATACGATTGAAATAAATTAATAGTGATAACTCGATTTATATAATAGCTGACGGAAGTAATTAATTATAGAAATTGGTTTATTGTGATTAGTGAAAGGACAGAGGACAGTCCGAGAGATATTATGAAGGTAGAAAATATGAGGATACCGAAAGGATTAAATGCGTAGGACTTTATCTGCGGACTGTACCAGGTTCGATACTTTTTAGTATTTGAACTGAATCTGTTATTTTTAAATGCATGTTTTAAATGAGCATTATTTTACGAAATTTCAGATAAATGTTTTGTTGGGCACTCGAACGTGTGTTCGAGTCGGATTATATGTTTTATTATATTTATGATACCAACGCAGTAATCGCAGATGCGATACCACCGGCGTGGTAAAAGAAAAGTATGATTTTAAATTAATATTTGAATTCCAAAAGATATTTGAGATGAACGTGACCATGTGGAAAATGGATATTACAATGATTTGATAATTTGGAAGAGGTATGAAAAATGAATTATGCTGTTGAATGAGAAACAGAGTTGAATACCATGATTGATAAATAATTGATCAAAGGAAATGAAACATATTTATAAACTCTACTTGGTTAGTGGAACCTAGTAACAAGTACATGTCGACATGTGGGCAGATCCTGTACAGGAGACTGCTGTGAATTATGCTATTGAATTGATTGGCGTACAGTCTAGAGGGCTTACACAACGTATTGGCGTACAGTCTAGAGGGCTTACGCAATACTGAGAAAAGAATGAATTGGCGTACAGTCTAGAGGGCTTACGCAACGTATTGGCGTATAGTCTAGAGGG
>CATIWJ010001930.1:0-13024 GCA_949640765.1 Croton laevigatus | reverse complement strand
AAATGTCTCATACATTTAACAAAAGTATATATATTGCTTAGTGAACTTGAAATTTATTTATTGAAGAATAAAAATATTAATTCATGTTTACTCATACATGAAAAATTAAATACATCATCAAAATCTACGCAAATCAAAAGACTTAACATATTTCTTAAAATAAATTTCTAGAAACAGTCTTGGTAAGGGGATCTGCTATCATATTTTGCGTAGGAATATATTTAATGTTCACATCTCTTTGTGCAACCAAATCTTATACAAACTGATACTTAATAACAATATGCTTAGCTTTACCATGGAACTTGGGATCCTTGGTGTAAGCAATTGATGATTCATTATCACTCATGATTGTCACGGGACTTTGAGAAGAAGTTTGGTTCAAATGATTCAAAAATCTATTCAACCATACTCCTTCTTAGGCAACGGTTGGATGCGCTACAAATTCAGCCTCCATGGTTGACAGTGCAACACATGTCTATTTCTTACTCTAAGAAACTGATGTGTTTCCAAGTAAGAACATAAAACTAGATGTTGACTTCCTTTCGTCAATATCACTAGCCCAATCAGCGTGGGTGTATCCTACCAATTGAACATCTCTCCCTTGATAACATAATTGATAATCCGCTTTACCTCTTAAGTATCTCAGTATCTGCTTCACTGCTTTCTAATGTGCTTTGCCTGAGTTGGATTGATATCTGCTTACTAACTCAACAGCATAGTAGATATCCGGTCTTGTACATAACATAGCATACATCAGACTTTCAACTACACTAGCATAAGGAATGGTTCTCATGTCCTCTTGACTTTTTGGACACATTTCTTTGCTAAGAATTTCTCCTTTGCAAATGGGTGTATCTATAGGTTTGGTTGTGTGCTTATTGAAACATTTTAAAACTTTTTCTATATACGTTTCTTGTGAAAGCGACAACAATCTCTTTTCACGATTTCTTGAAATCTTAATTCAAAGAATATATGCGGCTTCACCCATGTCTTTTTTCTCAAAATTGGATGATAACCAATTTTTGATATCCATTAGATATGACACGTCATTACTAGCCAATAAAATGTCATCAACATATAACGTCATTATCATAAATTTAGTTCTATATCTTTTGCAGTAAACACAACGATCCTTGTCCACTGCAGAAAATCCATATGACTCAACTGCGTTGTGAAAACGAATATACCATTGTCTGGATGATTGCTTTAATCCATATATTGACTTCAATAGTCTGCAAATCTTATGTTTGCTACCTTGAAGTTCGAAACCTACAGGCTGTTCCATATAGATTTCTTCATCCAATTCTCCATTGAGAAATGCAGTTTTTACATCCATTTGATGTAACTCTAGATCTAAATTTGCTACTATGGCTAGAATTAGTCTAATGGACATTACTCTAACAATAGGAGAAAATGTCTCTTCATAATCAATCCCTTCTTGTTGAGTATACCTTTTAGCGACTAAGCGAGCCTTGTATCTTTTGATATTACCATCCGCTTTGTGCTTTATTTTTAGAACCCATTTATTCCCTATCACTTTGCGTCCTTTCGGAAGGTCAGTTAGAGTCCAAACTTTATTAGACTCCATTGATACCAACTCATCTTCCTTTGCTTTAATTCATTTATCCTTAGCAAGACATGATAGAGCTTCGGACACATTCTTGGGCTCATCATTATCTAATAGGTCAATTAAAGGGCATGGCTAGCATTCCCATCATCTTCGTGATAACGTAAAGGAAAAGTCCTTTTCTTTTTAGATCTTCGCAACTCTTGATCTTAATGAACACATTCACTTGGATCTAAGATGCTTGGATTTGGATTTAAGCTCCCACTAAAATTAGGATCCATATTTTCACTTAACTGATTATTTCCATCAAACGCATGATCAGGAACATTCGCCTGAATATCACCGTTTTCAGTCTCAAGAATTCTCTCACTCAAATGTAGTGATCCATGAGTGTCTAAATCTATAGATTCATAAAGTGAAATATCTTGACCTACGTCTCCTAACTTTGGAAACTGATCTTCAATGAATGTCATAACTCGTAATTTTATTTCTGTTACATAACCATTGTATCTTGGAAAAAATTAATTTTTTTAGCAAACATAATAATCATTTGTTGAATATTGATTTTCATTCGTAAGCACATATTTTAATTAAATTTAAAACATTTAATTGATAAACAAAATGCCTTAAGTTAGCGTGTTATTGAAGTATTGCCTCAGGATTAATGGAGTTAAATTCTCTTGATTTCAACAAACAGAGCAACAGCAGTGTATTCGTAACTAAAAAAAATGACTAGTTCATGATAGCTAAGGAACGACGTCATAGTACTAATCCGAGGCCCTTATCGGCTCTTACCTTGAAACTTACTCACTTAACAAGTCCAACTGACTTAGCCTAGCTATCTTTTAGTGGAGTGGTCTCGTTTTAATCATATATCACTGCTCTTCTTCTAATAGATGAATAAATGTCAACCTCTAGCAACTGAAATGGAGTTGTAACATAATATGATTTGAGTTTTCCTGACTAAGCAACTCATGCTGTGTGGTAATAAAAATGGAGAGAACACTATTAGGATGTAATAATAAAAAATCAAGCTACACTGAGCAACAAACGCATGTCTATATAATTAATTTTATAATTAGTTTACCCTAATTTCTCAAAATCACTTTTTTTTTTCTATTGGCTCATGCATTGAATTTTTATTTTATTTTATTTTATTTAAATTTTTTGTTAGCCAATTGCTAAACTACCAGTCATTTCAAATTTATAATTGACAAGCAAAATTTATATTGCAAGTGAAATGTGATTTCTGTTTTTTTTGGTTAAAATGTGGGATTTTCAATGACAATTCTCATGCATTTGATAAAACGAGATTAGTGTTGATTTTTTTTACATAGATATCACGCACACTCACAACTCATGCACCGAAGGAGTGTGGTGTATATCTGCAAGGATTAGGAGAGATTAGTGTTGATAATTAGTCAATATTACACTTCATGCATATATAAATTTGATAACTAATCTTTATGTACAACATAATAATTGTACATTGAAAGAAATATTGTTATTACATTTAAGAAATAATCTTCTTAAATTAAAATTAAAATATTTTAAAATTTATTTTAACTTTTATTAAACTGATTTGCTCATTTTATGCAAGTTTAGGTAATTAATAAGAAAATGAAAATTTCTTCATTTAAAAAAAAATTTAACAATTTATTTTAAAATTTTAATACAAAATCCTTAAATTAAACTTAAAACATTAAATTAAAATAATAAAATTTATGTCATTCTTGTGATATTTTTCAAGTACCGCCAACACTGAGCACTTTAAAGCTAAATAATGACACCCTATTAATTCAATAATCTTTAGGATTGGAATTGGCCGAGTTCGAGTCAAAACCGATCCAAACCCAAAAACTTGACAATACGAATTTTCTTGAATAATAGATCGAACTAATCTGATTTTACATCGGGCAAGTCCAAGTCGAGATGGGTCGAATTCAAGTTTTGTGTCAACTAGATTGAACCTGACGGATTGTCCAGGCATCTGAAAGTCTCCAACTCTGAGCCTAAACAATATTATACTCAAAATTCTCATAAATGACTCATGGATTAATTGTTTAAGTACTAAGAACACCAAATTCACTCTTAAAATTTACCGGGCTTGCAAATTGACCATTTTACCTGTACATCTAATACTATCTAATATTATACATATTTTGTTAGATTCGTTAGTATGGAAATAGGAAAATAAAGAAATAATAATAACTTTATTGATCAGAATTGCAGAATAATTACAATGAATAAATCGAAACAGAAATAGTAAAGATTACCAATAAACTGAACTAAACCTTTAACCGTAAGAGAAGAGGATGAAAGAAACGAAACAGCTGAGGCCTGTATGAACAGTCTCCTTAAGACGAGATTTGCCCGTACTAGACAACCGTCTCCCAGGATACAACAGCGAGCGTAGGCGAACTCAACCACGAGCAGAGCTTATCACCGGACCCTAGAACTAGAGACTGCCCAAACGAAACAAGAAGGAAAAGAAATTTCGAATTTTAGATGAGAAATTCGGAACTGGTAGAAGAAAACGTGCTGCCGCCTTGTAGAAAACGAATTGCAAAAAGATTGCAACATAAGAAGACAGCAGACGTATTTATAGGCAGTCAGTGGGAAGATAAGATGAAGTCTGGCTGTGTTTTAATTGGATTCGGATTCAGTCTTTTAATTTGATTAAAAGAAGTAACGAACGGAGATGATAACGTTTTAATTCAGATAGAATTAAAACATTGCAGACAGCTAATTCGTTTTGAATTAGGACTGCAAAACGTGGACAGAAGTAAAAATGGGCCGGGCCCGCATTCGCGACGCGTACGACGTGCGGGCACGCCATGGATTTTGCTGGACCGGATCTGGGATTTGCACCCCCCCCTGCGCGCCTCCGTGCGCGAGGAAGTATAACTATAGCTTATATTGTTACACCTAACAAGTTGGTCTTTCAATATAAACTACCCAAGCATCCCTTTATTTTTTCAATGTGGGATTAAGCATTTTTCCACCCATTTGAACATTGTCTCAACCATACTTTGAGATTCAATTTCTCATTCACCTTAAATCCGTTTTGAGCATATAACATATCGTTGGAAAGCTCTCATTGCGTAGAATACGTTGACATCTTTCAAGTTATTCAAAACGCCATTTATCCATTAGATAATTATGCTCAAAGTTGACCAATTAACACACCAAATTTCCAACATATTTTTCTCAAAATTTCACTATGAACACAACTATACTAACAACTATTCCTAAACACTCTTTCCACATTTACCAAGTTTACAAGAAGAGAGTGAATGTGGTGTTTTCGATGATTTTGGTGCAACTTCATCCAAGAATGAGAAGTAAGCAAAATGGTGAGAGATGATGTTGAATTTGGTTGCAAAAGAAGTATGTTTGCGACGACCTCTGTGACGAAATTTGCAACGAATCAGTGACGAAGCTATAAGTTAGCAATGGAACGATGCATGTTGCAAAAATTCTTGTCGATGCTTAAATAGCATAGGACATTACATAGCGATGATTAGCGACGGAATTTCTATAGCTATTCCGTCGCTAGAAAGTTGCAAATACATTTATGACATTTCGTCGCCATTACGTCATTTCTCGGTGTAAAATATTTGGCAAATTTCTAGAATAAATATTTTAATATTTTATTTTAAATATAATATGAAACTGTAAATTTTATTTTTTTATTATAACATAATTTTAGTATTAATATAAAGAAATATAAGATATAATGAAGAATTATATTATTTTTCCAATATAATTTTAGTACAAATTAATATAAATTAATCTAAAGAAGAAGAAGAAAGAAGAAGAAGAAGAAGAAGAAGAAGAAGAAGCTTCTTTTTCTTTTTCCTCTCCTTTTTCTCCTCCTCCTCTTCATCATCATTATTATTATTATTATTATTATTAGAAGAAGAAGAATAAGAAGAAGAAGTCTTCTCGTTCTTCTTCTTTTTCTCCTCCTCCTCCTACTCATTATTATTATTATTATTATTAAAGAAGTAAATATATGAAAAAAAGAAAAAGAAAAATTATAAAGTACATGGAAAAGAAGGGTATTTATACAAAAAGATTTTTGGAATTTTGCAATTGGAACAGCTATTTACAATTCGTCGCTAAATTGTGACAGACCATATTTCGTCATTATTCCGTTTCAAATTTTAATTTATCTCGACCAAAATGTTGCCTAAAATTTTGAATTACAAGTTTGTCGCTAACTTGCAACAGACTATTTATTGTTGTTGCTGTTCCATTGCCATTTTGTTCAAACTGTTCAGCTGAAAACTACTGCCCAAAATTTTGAATATTTCCATACAAAATTTCATCGCTATTCCTTGAATGAACTGCGATGGACAGTTTTTGTCGCAATTCCATAACAAAAATACCGGCATTTATTTGCTCCCGAAAATAGCAATGGATGCATTTTTCATCGCAAATTCCGTTACAATGCTGTTGCAAATCTGTTGCAATGTCCATCACTAGTTTTGTTTATTTTATTAATTGATTCCCGTTGCGATTGTGTCGCTAATGGTCACTATTCCATCAAATATCGTTGCTATTTTCATTTTTTTTTAAAGAGCTGTTGGGAATGTGGAGAAGAAAGCACTTAAGATGGAGGCCTGTTTTCTTTTCATTATTTCATTTGAATAACTTTAATTTAATATATATTTATTATTTTTTATATAAGGAGTAATATTGTCCTTTAATATTTGTTAAATAAAAATTGTTAGACTTTTTAATTAACCTGAGAGACCTTTAAATATAATTTAGAAAACCGGAGAACCCAATAACATCTTTACAAATACCATAGAAACCTGAAAGAGATTTACCCTTATTTTATTTATTTATTTATTTTTTGAAAGATTTATTTTATTACTAACAGAACGGCTAGAAGGACATATTGTTAGACTTTTTGAATGATATTTGCATGACAAATTCGCATATATATATAAGACGAAGTAATTTATATATAAAAAAAGCGTAAATAATCAGTATCGTAAAGCGTAAATTGTTTGTGTTCTAATTCTGTCAAACTTACTTATTTTAAAATAAAATAAAATATCCTATTTACTTATTTTAAAAATAAAAATAAAAAAAATTAATTTTCGTGTATATCGTAAAGCAAAAATCCCTTGAAGTTTATATGCTTTTGTTTAATGACTGGTATAAAATATCCTAGAACAGTACCTATTTATAGTTTTCTCTTAGGAAAAAAATAGGGAATTGTTATTTTCAGAGCAATATTTGTTAATGCCAGAGCAAACTTACTCTTTTATTTCTTCATTGTTTGCTCTGGCATTAACAAATATTGCTCTGGAAATAACAACTCCCAAAAAATATTTCCTTTTGTTATATTAAAGGAAAAGAACCTGGCAAAACTCCAACTATAATCAACTAATGGCAAAACTCCAACTATAATCAACTAACTAACACATGATCAAATTTATTAATGGGTGATAAAACATCTGTACAAGATCATTAGACTACTGGTTCAAAATCTGTTCCCATATTTTCTATGGTAATTTAAAAAATAATTAAATAATTTTAACAAATTTCATCTGATTTTTTTAAAGAGAATTTTCATCTGATTTTTAAATGGTGATAGATAGATAGATTCCTAATAGTATAAGAAAGAAAAAGAGAGATTGAAACACTTGACTGGGACGGCGCTTGGAACTTGGGAATCAGGAAATGAAAGTGGGTGTTTCTTACCTAACGGTCATGGCCACTTCCTCCGCTGAATTAGTTGCCAAACAGTGTCCTCTTTTACTGCACACACATATCATCAGTTGCTCAATCTAAGCCTTTTAGTCCGTTGGATTTGTGTACTGCCAAAAGTCAATCATTACAGCAAAACTTGAGCAAAAATGATTAGCTGATCTTAGAAAATGCTGAAACATCACGCTAATCTCTTTGTATGTTGTTGAAGGTTTACCACAAAGTGCAAAGCGGAGGGGAACTGTTAGTGGCAAAGTAATTGCATTTAATGCTGAGAAGAAGTGATGTTCTTGAAATTGTCACAGACTAACACATGCTTATGCCAAAAGATAAAAAACTAGCACAAGCTGCAGTTTATTTATTTTTGCATTTCTGCTTAGGAAACAAAAGCTCTATCCACAGAGTTACATACACATCTCTTTTAAATTAAGTTTATCATTACTTTACTCTGATATCTGAAAATCACTTTTTCTATTGGCTCATGTATTGAATTTCTTTTTTATTTTTTGTTTGCCGATTGCTAACACAATAATATAAACCACTATTCATTTCAAATTTATATCCGATTGAGCAAAATTTATAGGACAAATATAAGTCAAATGTGATTTCCATTTTTAGTTAAAAAGTTGGATTTTGCATGACAAATCTCATGCATTCGATAAAACGAGAATAGTGTTGATAATTAGTCAAAATCACACTTCATGCATATAAAATAGTCACTCAAAGTTATAAAAGTGACCATGATAATTCGGAATAACCCAAGCAAATTTCATATAAGATTCAATTGGGCACTCAATTTTAAATCAAGAGTGAAATTGGTAAATTGTTGCCAAGTTAAGAGTGAAATTGCCATAAAGTTGGGGTGAAAACAGAAAAACAAGCAAAATTCGGGTTGAAAATTATATTTAGGCCAAATGTTAGTAGGATAACTGTAATGAAAATTCATAATTAATTCTTTAGTTCAACATAAAGAATAATCATATTTTCAAAGATCCTTGAAATCAAAAATCAATCAACAAAAAATAATTTAGAAGAAACTTCTTGTCAATTATGAAAAAGGTAAAAAATTCTTATTGCGTAAACAATGGAAAATAAAAAAACAAGACATTTAAATGGATAATTAATAATATTCTAATTCTATTCAATCCTCATCAATATTCTTATAAGCCCTTGACAAACTTTGGCCTCTTCTTCAGTAAAATAATTCTCAACTCCTCCAAAAAATCCCTAACAAACTCAAGCCTCTTATTCTTAATCCTATCAGCCACGGCTTGACAGAGTATATCCATTAAGTACTTAATATCCAAATAATGAACAATTAAAAGCAACTCTCTCACCTTTTCGTTGCTCAAATCTTTAGTGAATTCCTTAACATACTCCTTCTGATCCATCTTTGAATTCAATTTCGATTTCAAGTCATGCTTGCGGTACTTAATGATTTTGGCGAGTTCTGCACCTCTACGTTCTGTAAAGGAAGAACAGAAACGCTTTTTACCTCTACAATGTCGTCAAAATAGGCTTTTACAATGCCAAATTGCATCTCCACTCCTCGAATGACTCTTTGTCTACCGTTTCGTTAGTAGAAGCATTAGTAATTTCAGGAACACCGACCATTTGTTGATTAGAAGAAGAAGTTGCCATTGGAACTTTCAATGGAAGAGGTTTATAGGGTTTTTGCGAGGGAGACTAAAATAATTATGAAGGGTTTAGAGGTGATCGATTATTTATAGTGAATGAGGCATTGAAATTCTTATTCTATTCCATATTGGATATGGATTACGGAAGTCCAATCTTAATTAGATTATAAATTATAATTAACAAACTATAATCTCTGCTAAAAAAAAAAAAAAACTATAATTGATTACGTTTCAATACACGTTTACTTATCTTCATTAAAAAAAAATGTTTACTCATCTTATATAAATATAATAACCCTTACAACTGGAGGATTAAAATTCTCTTACAAGCTCAAATCTCTCAATCTCCCTAGATCCAAACAATGATATACCGAAACCCAGCTCACCATCTACCAAAAAAAAAAATAAAAAAAATGATATACTAGACAAAAATAGTCACCTTCTAGTTTACCAGGGAAGTTATGTGATATTTTATTCAAATATTTAGTTTTGGGTCATGTCATTTGATTCCCAGAGAAGTTACCAAATAACAATTTTTAAAAGTTAATGGTTAGTAAACAGTAAAAAGTTTATAAATTCATTAAATTGTAAATTTTAGAATCTAAATTTTTTTAATTTCAAGAATAAACTTCTATACTCATTATATGTATTTATATACTAATCACTATATATTTATATACTTATCATTTTTTTCCTATTTTTTATTTTTTTAAAATTTTTTATTTATATACATATTTATATATAATAATCAATTTTATACCAATTATACTTTTATAGGCTTATATACAATTAAATACACAAAATGACTACTATTTATTTATACAGTTACATTACAAGTATACTAACATGAATATCAAATTTATATACTAACTACTCTATAAATTTCAAATTTACATACTGACCACTATATAAATAAGTGTATTAACAAAACAACTAATATATAAAAATTGAAATTTATATATTAGTCAATAAATAAATATGAATTTTATATACTAAAAATATATAAATCACCACAAATATATATAAATTAGTATATAAATATTAATTTTATATACTAACCTGTTTGGTATATAAATACAATATTTATATATTGATAAGTATATAAATCACCATAAGTATATATATAAATCACTGTATAAACAGACAACCAATATGTAAAAATTGATATTTATATACTTGTCAATATATAAATATTGGTTTTATATACTGTATCGTTTGATATATTTATATACTGATAGGCATGCAAAAATTAATTTTTATACTGATTTATATGTAGTAATGATTATGTAAAAATCAATTTATATACTTATAAGCATATTAAAATAAAATTTATATATTAACCATTATATAAATATTAAATTTATATTCTGAACAATATATAAATATTAAATTTATATATATATATATATATATATAAATCAAATTCACTTGTCTTCCTCCTGGTTTCAATTTCAAACCAGAAAATGACCTCAAGAAAAAAAAGAGAGCATATGGTATAATCCCTTTTCTTATTAGCTTTTCATATTTCAAAAACAAAAGATTATAACATAATCGTTGTGAATGTTGTGTTTATTGAATGAGAAAAATGTATCACACACTGAACCAAATTACTGAAGTGGCTATATAGCCTTACAAGAATAACAGAAAAACTGATCCACGTTTCACAAACCTATTAACGTGGTAGATAACTAGGAAACAAACAAACAACTTATTGCTAAGAATAAGGGATTATTCAAACAAGTAAATAACAACTAGACCAAGTCAAAATACCAAGAATTCTTTGACAGCTAGCAACTTCAACATCCTCCCTTAAACTGAATATCAATTTATTCATTTTACACTTGGATATGCACATACTCCCAGCAAACCTCTAAGTTTGACAAATGTATCCTGTTTTAATGGCTTAGTCATTATGTTTGCAATTTGTTCTTGGCTGTGACAGTGGACCAACTTCACAACTTCATTTTTAGAAAGCTCTCGAAGAAAATGATACCTTACAACGATATGTTTGCTTCTGCCATGTAATATAGGATTCTTTGAAAGCTCAATAGCCGAACTGTTGTCACAAAAGACTGTTGTACTATCACTTTGATCAGAATTGAAGCTCTTCAAAATTCTCTTTAACCACACTGCTTGACAAGCACATGAAGCTGCTGCAACAAACTCAGCTTCAGTTGTCGACAAAGTGACTATTGGCTGTTTCTTTGATGACCATGAAACAACACTTGAATTTAATAAGAACACGTAACCTGATGTGGTCCTTCTGTCATCCAAATCTCCAGCGTAGTCACTATCCATATAGGCAACCAACATATTATCTCCTCCCTTGCTGTAAGCTACCCCAAAATCAGAGGTACCCTTCAAATATCTCAACACTCTCTTGATAGCCTGAAGATGAAGCTCTGTGGGATGCTCCATATATCTGCTTAGAAGACTAACTACAAACATAATATCAGGTCGTGTGGCTGTCAAATACATTAAGCTGCCAATTATTTGTTAGTAATGACGGTTATCTACTTTTACCCCATCCTCATCCTTCATAAGTTTGCAACCTGGAACTATTGGATTATGAACTAAGTTGCATTTATCCATATTATATCTTTCCAACACCTTTTGCACATACCTCCTTTGACAAACAAAAATACTCTCTTTACTTTGTAACACTTCTATGCCAAGAAAATATCTCATTTTGCCTAAGTCTGTCATGTCAAACTCACGCATCACAGAATTTTTAAATTCAACAAACATATCCTCATCATTGCCAGTAAAAATCAAGTCATCGACATAGAGACAAATAATTAGTATTTTACCTCCCTCTCCTGTTTTGATGAACAAAGGATGCTCATATGGACACCGCTGGAAGCTTTCCTTTGTAAAGTATGACTCTATTCGACTATACCAAGCTCGTGGTGCTTGTTTTAGTCCATATAGAGCCTTTTTTAACCTGCAAACCTTCTGTTTAGCCCCTTTTTTGACATAACCAGGTGGTTGCTCAACGAAAACTTCTTCACTTAGCTCTCCATGAAGGAAGGTTGACTTAACATCTAGTTGAAAGATGGTCCATCCCCTTTTGTGCTGCAAGAGAAATTACCAATCGAATTATTTCTAGACGTGCTACAGGTGCAAACACCTCAGAGTAATCAACATCATGTTGCTGTGTGTAACCCTTTGCGACCAATCGAGCTTTGTGCTTTTCCACCTTACCATTTTCATTGAGTTTTGTTTTATACACCCACTTTACACCAACCTTCTTTGCTCCAGCAGGCAAGTTTGTCAATTCCCAAGTATCATTTTTCTCTATTGCTTCAATCTCGGCATCCATTGCTGTTCTCCATTTTACATCCTTCACTGCTTCATTGAATAAAATTGGATCGGTGGCTGCACACATAACTAAATTTGCCAATTCCTCTTCTTCCGATAAGCCTTCTCCGCTTTCGTAATCTCCCATCCAGAGTAGTTGCCTTCTCATTCTTACACTACGGGATGAAAACGAGGAGACTTCACTTGAGTTGGATGAATTTTCTCCATTTTCCCCATCAGTTCTGCTTTCCTCTCTGTTATGTTCATTGGTTTCAGTTGCATCACCAAAATCTGAACCTACATCCGGTTCATTTTCATCATCACTATAATTTAAGTCAGCTAAGATGACTTCATTATGCTTTTTATCCCAATCCCATCTGCTGTCTTCTTCAAATACAACATCTCTACTTACTATAATCTTTTGAGAAATGGGATCATACAGCCTATATGCTTTTGACTCCTCACTAACTCCAAGAAAGACACATTTCTTGCTTTTATCATCAAGCTTTTTCCGTTGGCAATCAGGAATATGAACATGAGATATGCATTCAAATACCTTAAAGTAATTTATGGATGGTTTTACTCCACTCCAAGCCTCTTCTGGAGTTTTGTTCTTTACGGCAAGAGTTGGACTCCTGTTGAGAATATGAACTGCCCAAGTTACAGCTTCAGGCCAAAATGTTTTTGGAATCTTCTTTCCTAAGAGCATGCTTCGAACCATGTTCATAATTGTTCGATTCTTCCTCTCCGCAACTCCGTTTTGTTGAGGAGTGTATGCAGTTGTCAGTTGTCT
>CATIWJ010001926.1:0-15768 GCA_949640765.1 Croton laevigatus | reverse complement strand
CTCAAAAATCCATACAAATCACAATTTCAGTAAAATAAAATGTAAATCAATAAACAACAATCCAATTTATCACAAGAATCTCAAACCCAATTCAATCAATAAACATAATCAAGTGAGGAAATAAAAATATAAACCAGATTTAAGATCCAAACGTGAAAGATAGCTGCTGCAAATCCAAGAAAAATCGCCTACCCAGCTCCATCGTTGCTCCTTTACTTTCTCTGTTCTCTTCTCTGGTTCAGATCGTGCTTCCTTTACAGCTTCAACAACCAGAATCGTCATCTAAGAGGAGCCGGTGTCTTGCTCAGACCACCAATTGTGCTTCTTTCCTTTCGGATCGCGTCCAGCAGCTCCAGCCAGTTCAGTAGCCATTCCAGCAGCTCCAACCAAGCCAAAACCAGCAAGAAAGTGGCGTCTTTTTAAGATCACCTTCCCCCTTTCAAAAACCCAGCCCTCTTTTCGAAAACCCAGTTGCTGGTTCCTCTATTTCTTTGCGTAACCCAGCTCCAAGAAACAACCAAGCTGCTAGTTCCTCTCCAAAACCGACTCGTCTGCAAATCGTGGCCAGCTTCCTCAATGCCCCTTCTTCGTCGCCCAGCTGGAGCAACAACAATGGCGTCTTCTAGCAGTACTTCACGCCACCCTTCTCTATTTCAGCCGTCCTACCCCCTTTAAAACCCAGCTGCTCCTCTCTTTTTAATTTCAGATTGTGCTACTCTGTTGTTCCTCCTTTTTCAGACTCACGTGTACAGCTGTCTTTGTTCCCTTTGTTTGCTTTTGTTTAACGTGTACAGCTCTTTTTTATTTTTTTTTCCTATTTCGTGTACAGCTCTGCCACCATTTAACACTTAGAAATTCTCTTTTTCATTTAAAATAGCAGGCAAAAAGCTTTCAACTAAGCTACATTTTAGACTTTTCCAACATATCAAAACGCAAATTCCTTATGTGTATTGATAATTTTAGCAAAACAGTCCCTAAGCCTCTTTCATTTTCATAATAAGTCTGGATATTTCATAAAACTCCATTTTCATCCCTTGCCTTTACCCAGTATTAATCTCTTCACCCAATTCTTGTCCTCTTTTTGCAAAGTTAACCAATTATCCCCTGAAAATTAAAATATAAGAAAATAGTGCCACCAAGAGTAAATGTTTACCAATTAAATGCAAAATTAAGCAACATTTTACGTAAAAACTTATATAAAATTAGCACTAATCAAGGAAAAACGTGAAATTGGAAAAGAAGAGGAAAAAAAATGAAAAATGAAGGAAAAATAGACACATAAGCAAAAAGGAAACAGAGGAAGAAAATGGAAAAGGAAAGAGAAAATATGTTCCGCCGGCCATAGCTCCTTCACCGCAGCTCTGATCGCTGTTACTCGCCCGCTGTCACGAAGCTCCCTTCCCGACGAGTCTGACGGTGTAGGTACCGTTGTGAGGAACCGTCAGAGCAAGCCATACTCGCGGCCTAAAGTGGCTGTTCACTATTCACGTTATTATTCATTGTCACCTTCAACTGCATTTTTCAACGCCTTCTGGTGGTCGGGCGATGGAATGAATAGCATTTTTGGACTCCTCTCTTTAAGGGCTTTGTATTGATGTAAGATTCATTACCGAAAAATACGGTTTTCGGAGACCGAAGAAGAACGCCATCGTACTTTTCGGCGTCGATCCCAGCCGCTCCGGTGGTCGGACAAGAATTCTGAGGGCTGATATGGAATCTTTGTGATGAGAGCTTTCCGGTAGTGGTCTCCTTTTTTCACGATCTATAGCCGAAATGAAAGTCGTGTACAAATTGCAATTCGGATTTTTACATTTTTAACCACTTTTAGCGGTTTTCCGTTCGAAACAGAGTAAGATATGTGAACCTCTCCTCCTTATCTTCATTTTCATGTAAAGTTTGCGTTGATTAGTTGAGTTGCTCACCGAGGGGATTTTTCAGTCAACGACTGATCATTTTTTGTAATTTTTTGGTAATTCTGTGTTTGATCCGTTGTATTTGTTTGCATATTTGGATTCCTTGCAGAGAGACGAAGCTATCGGTGTGCTTAAATTTGAAATCTGGCAAAAATTGCGGATTTCAGTGATCGACAGCCCTGTTCCGGCGAGATTTTCGGCGACTGGAATATTTCTTCTTCGAATGAAAATTTTGACAGTACCTAGTCTACATCATTTCAACGTGCTGAGTCCGATTTTGGAACCGGTTTAGTAATCCGAGGACCTGAACTATGAGAAAATATAAATTTCACAAACTTGATAATTGGAATTTGGATTATTAATGCATTTAAGTTGAAATAGAATTTAATCGGAGTTAAATTATAAACATGACTAAATATAAATGTTGATATCGGACAAAAATTAATATAAAAATGAGGTAGAAATATTAACGACGGATTTATTATACTAAATGTTGCTTAATATTGTTATTAAATTAACAGTAAATAAAATTAATTAATGATCATAAGATATTACCTTTTGAAACAAACTAAAAGGGAACATGATATATAATTAGACAACAGTAGTGTTAATTATGAAAACATTTTATTGTGATTAGTGGAATGACAGAGGACAATCCGAGAGGAATTATGAAGGTAGAATCGCGAGAAAATTGAAAGGATTAACCCATAGGACCTTATTTGCGGACTCTACCAGGTTCGATATCTTATAGTATTTGAACTAAATTTTTTATTTTTAAATGCATATTTTAAATGAGCAATGTTTTAATGAATTATGGATAGATGCTTTATTGGGTACTAAAATGTGTGTTCGAGTCGGATTATATGTTTTATTGTATTTTTAATATCGACGTGGTAATCGCAGGTGCGATGTTACTTACGAGGTGGAGATGAAATATTTACGGAAATATATTTAAATGATTTCTTTTATGATTTGATATTATAGAGAAAGCATGAAAAACGGAACTATGCTATTAAATGGATGGTTGAGTTGTGAAATGGAAACTGAGTTAAACATAACGATTGATAAATAATTGATCAAATAAAACGAAATATATTCTTATACTCTACATGGTTAATGGAACCCAATGATAAGTATATGTCGACATATGGGCAAAAAACCATGTACAGGTGATACAATGAAATGTGATAATGAAATGAAATGAGAACTACCTGGGCATAACTACGGGTTATGGCTTAGAAAATGGAATACGGGCATACCAGAGGAGTGTGGCCCCAATGAAAAAAAAAAAGGCGTATCAGAGGAATATGGCCAACATAAACAGCCATTGGTCTTATCCTCAGAATCCAACTGAACTAGTAGAGAAAATGTTTGAAACTGATGAAATAAGAATTTAAATTGCATAATCGAATTTCTGATTTGATGGTTGCTCAATGCATTTATATTTGTTATTTTCTCAAAGACATGAAATGAATTTCATCAACTGCAGTTAAAGACTGTTGTCTTATAAGTTGATTTGTAAAATGCTTTTAGTAAACAAATTATATTTATTGTATCCACTGAGCATGGAGTAGCTCAACGAGTTATTTTTATAACTCACAGGTCCGCAGCTAGAAAATTTTGAGTGTCAGCAATTTCTTGGTCAGCTCTCAGAAGACAAACGTTGGTGTGAACTCTTGTTTATCATAGATTAGCATGTACTAGTTATATTAGGACTTAAATCATATATGTAATTGTTTTTTAGTGTGAATAGAGGTACTTAAGCAAAATGATAGTAGTACTTGATGTATTAATTAGAACATTAAAATATTTGATACATGTGTAGTTGTTATTCAATAAAAAAAAAAAAAACTTGAGGTGATTCTTAGTGTTTCATATTTAAGCATACATGTTTAGAGGGCGCGTGTCACTTAAGTCTAGCTTATACGTAAGTCGGACTTGGGGTGTTACAAAACCCTTTCGGTAAAAGGAAATTAAAGTTTAGAGCTCTTCTGATTACAAACAGAAGTTCATACTCGTTTTGGTTACATAGGCCAAAGTTCAAGAACTATGAGTGAAAATTACCTGCAATCATATAATACGAGAACTTTTGATTGATTTGTGTTTTTTTTTTAATTTTTTTTTATATTTTTTAAATTGATCTGTTAGATAATCTGTATTGTACTGGATGTTGAGATAAAAAATAATGGATCACAGCCTATAGAATTTGATACAAGACAAAATTTGGTATTTTTGTAGGTTTCCACACTTTGTGGATATTTTTCCATGACCTGTGGATTTGGAATTAGAAATTTCCACACATCTGTGTAAAGTTTCACGAGCTGTGAATTTTGGACTGCTTAATTAAATTAGTATAGTATATTTATATTTTTATTTAGTAGAGGTTATTAATTAAATTAAAATATAATTAGGTAATTTATTTTCTTTATTATGTTAGAGTTATTATTTTCCTTATAAAAGTAATTTTAGGTTTTTGTTTTGCCTATATAAAGCAAACTTTGTTATTTTGTTCGGGAGATTTTGTTTAATTTAAATTCCAGACTTCCAAATTGAATTCTTTATTTTAAGATTTCTCAGTTACTTGAGTTTCTTGGTTTGTTCAAGGACGAAATAAATCATACTTTGTTCAGAATTTTAAAATGTTATTTCTCTGAAACAATAATTCATCCATATTTAGAAAGGGTATGGAATAAGGTGAACTATGAATACTTAAAACATTTGACTTATTGGGGTATTGCAGCTACACCACATATTCAAATTGAAATTGAAGATTCTTCATTGAAATTGGGTTTATGGATGCCACTACCAGAAAAGCATTTTTGAGTACATGTTGGTTATGAATATTCCAGAAACTATTTAGATTAGCACTAAAATGTAATGAAACAAATGCTCTTTTCTTGTTCCATGGACTAAACATGGTCACAAGTTTTGGAAATGTAAGATTTAAATATTTTTTTCTTTTCTTGTTTCATTTTCAATCTAATTATGATTGAATGCTTTACTAGTTGCTTGAGTTTCTTGGTTTGTTTAGGGAGGAAATAAATCATGCTCTGTTCAAAATTTTAAAATGATATCTCACTGAAATTATAATCCTTCTATATGAAGAAAGCGTATGGAATGAGGTGAACCATGAAAGCTTAAAATGTTTGACTTATTGAGAGTATTGCACCTATGCTTAAGATTCAAATTGAAGACCCTTCAGAGAAATTTGGGTTGTCAAGGCTACTGCTATAAACTTCTCAATCTAGAAGAAACTGGATTAGAACCGAATGCAACAATCAAAATGTTATGTACTTGGTAATGTGAATACCAAAAAATGCTGCTCTCAATTGGGCTTGAGCCTATGAAGAATCGAGGAGAAAGCCCAATTAGAGCAGTTTCTTAAGAACAACGGCTTGAACCAGACGCAAGTTTTTTCAATTAAGTATCATTTCACGGCCTGAATGCACCATGCGGCAGCCTGTGACATTTTTTCCCGAAATCCAAAAACCAAAAAAGGAGCGAATTGACAAGAATATGTGGAAATCGATATAAATTAATTGGACCAATATTGGACGAGCTAGCCTTGCTCTGTTTCTTGTTTTGTTAGTTGCTTCAGTAGTTCAATTTCTTATTTTGTTCAGAAAGGAAATAAATCATATCATTTTCAAAATTTTAGACTAATATCTCCCTGAAATTGCAATTCTAATTCCTTTATGTGAAGAAAGGTTATGGGATGAATGCTTAAATTGTTATACCCTGTTCAAAATTTTAGAATGCTATCTCCCTGAAATTACAATTCCAATTCCTTTATATGAAGAAAGATTATGAATGAGGCGAAACATGAATGCTTAAATTGTTTGACTTTTGGGGGTATTGCGCCAATGCCACAACGTATTGAATTTGAATATTTATAGATGTTAGGGGTTAGATAAGAGCTATTGGGCAACAAATATGAGTTGCGACTACTGCTATTGATTTTAACGATAACAACCCATCAATCTATACAAAGGCTGCTGTTGAGGTTGATGATAATAAGTGAGCAATTCGTGAAAAGGATGAATTTGAAAACTTTGAGGACATTAAGGATGAACTCCCAAGAGTTTAGTTTAAACAATTTGCATACTAACCATGGCGGAACAAAAGGAAATTGATCTATGTATACATGTTCTCATATTAACTGTGACATTGATGAGAACATGTATGTATAGATTGAATCCAACAGAAGTATTATAAATTTCTTGCCTTTGGAGTCGAAATATCTTTTATGAGACTTGCTGGATTCTTTGCACAAAATTCTTATTCATTTTTTGATATGCAGTCTTTTATGTGCTTGATCTGAATTTCCTTCTAGTCAAAACCAAACCAATTTTTAGTAGAATAAAAGGTGAGTTTCATTTTCGGAATTTGTAAGAAATCAAGTGATTAGGCAATTCTATATAGCAAATGTATATCAAACCTTTTCAATTTTATTTTTGTTACATGTTTTTCCCTTTTCAAATGCGTAATAATAATAATAAAATATATTGAATCAACATGTAATTTCATAATTAGATTATCATTGTTATCGGTGGTATATTAAAAAAAAAAGTGACATCTTAATTACTATATAAGTCAACAAAATTTTAGTTGCTTGGTTCTAAGTTTAATATAAATTATTTAAATTTTCTGAGGTTTAAAATGAGTATTTTACATTTTCTTCCATTATTTTCAATCAGACCAATTATTGTAGGTTTGTAAATTATATAGATGTTGTAAGCAGTTACTTTCAATTAAACGTCATGTTTGAATATCATTTTAAGAAATTATTACTTACAATCAAATCTCTTTTTTTAATATCATTTAAGAAATTATAAACGGTGTATCTTTAGCATTTAATATTAGAGCTGCTCAAATAGTTAAAACTGTACTTAAAAACAATTAATTTTGCGAATAGACCGTGTATAGTTGGCATTTGATGTGGGCCGGTGGCCTAAAGCCTAAACAAGGTTGGTTCGAATCAACATGCTCCTAAGTTTTTGGCTGGCGGCGAAAATGCTCTCGCCCAATAGGAACCAAAAGTAAACATTTTGTTCTAGCTCTTCCTGAAAAAAAAAAAAAAAATAGTAGTAATAAATATTCATACGGTTAGAAGAAAAGGTTTGACTTTTTTCGGCCAAAAATATGGAAACGGTTGTAATAAAGCATCAACTATTACTTTAAATAAAAAAAAAAAAGAATATTACTCTGATACCCTTGAATTTTGAGCTAATCTATTCTCAAATCCCTGCTTTTTACTAATTAGACTATGAGGCCCCTAACTTTTGAATAAAATAACTAGAGGGTCCTTCCGTTCAATGACACTGTTAATTTCAGAGAAAAGACTAAAATGCCCATCTTATTAATTCACTATTAACTAGTTATTTATTTTAATTTTACCAAAATTCAAAAACCCAACAAAGTTTCTTTCGCTCCTCTTCATTCATCTCCGTCATTCCCTCTTCATTCATCTCCTTCATGTTTATTCTTCAAATCTCCAGAAGTTAATAAATTTAAATTGTTCTACATAAACCGAAAACCAAAAAGTAGCGAAAAAATAAAAGCTTTTGTTGAACAATTTGTTTTTCATGTTTACGGCTCCACCATGTGACCCACCACCACGCAAAAGTAGCAAAAATGGGTTAAAAACTTGCAACAAATTCTAAACTTTAATCAACTAAATTAGTATTTCTTCACGTTTCTTCTTTCTCGAGTAGCTTGCAACAAATTTAGTGACTCAAAACAAACGAAAAAATCCAGAATCTACAACACCACATCCAGAAAATCAAACCCCCCAAATCATTCCCTTATTTTAAAATAAAATTCGCCTTTTCTTTTACATTAAATGCTTCGATTTCTGGATTTTTGTTCTTATACAATAGCCAAAATCATATCTTTTCTTTCACCTTGTTAGTCGATCTTTTGTTGTGGGTTTTCTGATATCGGAAAGAGGGTTTAGAGGGGAGGGAGAGATGGCGAATGGTATCGAGAAAGAGATATTGTTTAGCAATGAAGGGTTGAGAGAGATGAGTGGTGTCGAGATTGCTAAATCGAGGAAGAGGCTGGTTCGTTTGGGCAGAGCAGTCGAGAAAGTGAAATCAGTGTTTGAGAAAAGCAGTGGGTGGCTGTGGTCGGAGGAAATAGAGGGTGAATGAGAAGACGGGGCATCTGAACCTATCCAATATACTTTGCCTGAATTGATGGTGGCTGGATTGGAGGTGGGTGGCGTGGTGGATGGAGGCATGGAATTGTGGGTTGGGTTCCACAATACAGAGAAGAAAATGGGAGGGCAAGTGGGGAAATATCCAAAAAAATTATTAAATGGATAGTTGACTAAAAATGAAGACTAACTGAATTTTCAGAAAAAATTTGACCGAAGGACGTAATAGTATAACAGTCTAAAAATTAAACACTTTATAGTTTAATTTTTAAAACCAAGAATCTGATAGTATAATAGAGTAAAAATTAGACACCTTATAGCCTAATTTTTAAAATCAAGAATATTTGAATAGATTGGCTCAAATATAATTGGCGCTCAACAGAGTTGGTAAATAATATATTTTTAGATTCAAACGAACAGAGTTAGAATATCTACCGATGTCCGCTACATGAGTTATTTTTATATTAAAAAATTAACTCAAAGTTGGAAACTCTAAACTCGAGTAATTCTGAAAAAATGAAAAGCCATTAACTATTAGTACAAGAAAAGAAAATTGAAAACGACCACCACAGAAAGATAATTAATACTAGTATATACAATAATTATAAAAGCAAAAAAAAGTATAGAAAAGAAAAATTAATTTTGAAAGAAAAAGGAAAAATTTGACAATTTAATTTCCTTCTTAGTTTAGCAATTTCAACTCCAGCACGATTTGTCAAAACTATAGATGCTTTGGTGGCTTTAGCTGATTGCATAATAATTTTGCAAAAAGATCCCTTTTTTAAATTTCTTTCTTCAGAAATTAAAAAAAAAGAGAAAACTAGTGGTCAAGATCCAGGTAGGACCCATCTGTATACACTCTTTACCTGTTTCTCTGTCTTCAACGTACATCTCCTCTACCCTTCTCTCTCTCCTTTCTCTGTTACTGTTGTTTGCTTACCCACCTCCATCTTAGGGCTCATTCTAGAAAGAGAGAGAGAGAGAGAGAGAGCAGAAATTAAAGCCAACGTTACTCAACCCATATATATTGGAACTCGATAGGTTGTTGGAGGGATTTTTATTTATTATTGAAATTTTCAATTTTGTTAGTGGGAATTTAGATCAATCAAGATGAGTTCGGGTTCGGATTGGGTTAGGTACGTTGAATCCTTTTTGGGAGTCTCTCTTGGTGGTTCCGTCAATGATCCGATTCTTCTGATTGTTACGACGTCGCTCGCGATTATTGTTGTTGTGTTCTTGTGGAAGAAATCGTCGGATCGGTCCAAAGAGTTGAAACCTGTGGTGGTTCCTAAGTCTCTTACGGTGAAGACCGAGGAGGAGGATTCGGAGCTTCTTGCTGGGAAAATTAGAGTAACTATCTTTTATGGAACTCAGACTGGAACAGCAGAGGGCTTTGCTAAGGTATGATATGATTATCCCCTTCAACAAACTAAAAAGGAAATTAATATCAATTATTGAGGTTTTGATTGGTTGGTATTCTTTTTGGATTTGATTTTCTTTGGTGATTTTTCTGGAATTGTCAACGAGGGGTAGCCAATGATGGTGCTTTTTTAAAGTCAAAGTTCTGGAACAGGAGATTTTGAAGTTATTTTTTTGGTTCATTACGGATTCAATTACGGAATTTCAGAATCCGTAATTCCTTAATCGTCATCAATAGGAACTGGCCTGTGTGATCCGGTGATATAGTTTGTTCTGCTCGCCACATAAAATAGCTTTGGATTTTGAAATAAGCTGAAATTTTGTCCCAATAGCTTTGGGGCATTTTTACCATCGTTTTGGAGGCAGTTTTGTGACTTTTTGCTTTGTTTTGGGTTCTCAAGGCAACAGAGGCGGCTTTTATTATAGCTCGAATGTTGCTTCATATAGGTTTTAATGATTTTCCTCAAAAGGAACGGAACATTTCTGCGATACATATTGTGGTTTTATGGATTGCCATTCCTTACTCTTAGTTCTTTTGTGATGCTTTGTGTTTGATTGATTTGGAATCCTGGTTGGGATGCATCGAAATGTGATAATGGATAGTAAACCTTAATAATAAGGGCACAACCAGCTAGTAAGGACCTAATGAGCATTCTCATATGATTCCAATAAAATGGGGGCCTATTCATGTGACGTGTGGTGGTCCTATAAAATTTGATAGCATTCGCACAGTGCAACAACTGTAGTTGCACGGTTTTATGTGGAAGTTTCTATCCATTCCATGTTTTATTTCTACATTGAGTGAACTGTTGATTGCTCGCGTGGATAAAATGTACCTTTTAATTTCCATATAGATGGTTAGATGTGTCATGCTATTGTTTATCATAACACTTTCAGCATTTGATCTGAGCAACAGCACTTCTCTGTGTTGAGTATTTAATCTTTACTGCTATGATTTGTATGATACATTGCATCTCCTATAACAATTGAATGTTGTTTTAGTGGGTTTTGTCCTAATTATATTATTGCAGTCCTTAGCTGAGGAGATCAAGGCACGATATGAGAAAGCAGCTGTTAAAGTTGTGGACTTGGTATGTTGGTAGTATTGCTGCGTAATCGTGTTGCATTTCTCAGAGATTAGATTTTTGGTTTGAGTGATAGAATTTCTTACATGCCTATGGTTTTAATTAGGATGACTATGCTTTGGATGATGATCAATATGAAGAAAAATTGAAGAAGGAGACATTGGCATTTTTCATGGTTGCTACGTAAGACAAATCCTTATTCTTACCCCTCTTTTTCCACATTTGAAATCATGTATTTATGTTTTTGGTAAGAATGTTACTGTTACACTCAATGTATTTGAGTCCTGGATTGCAGTTATGGAGATGGAGAGCCAACTGATAATGCTGCGAGATTTTATAAGTGGTTTACTGAGGTTTGCAACTTTGATAAGATGCTAGGGATGCATGAATTTTCTTAGGACACATTTCATTGTTGTTTACATAGTATATGCTATATTTGCATGATGTGATCTGATTTTAGGAACATGAGAGGGGAGTCTGGCTGCCACAGCTTACCTTTGGAGTTTTTGGGTTGGGTAATCGTCAATATGAACATTTCAATAAGGTAAATTAAGCACAACAATGTATATATTCTTTTCTTTGTCACTTTCATATATTGATTTATTCTTATAATTTGATGTGAAACAGATAGCAAAAGTGCTCGATGAACAACTTATTGAACAAGGTATATTTGCATTTCGTCTCTTGTTCTGATGGGGTTCGCTCCCTCTTTTTTTCTCCTTATGATAGCTCTTGTTTCCCATGATAGTTTGTACAATTACTGGTTTTGAGTCATAGTATTTCTTGCTGATTGCTATAATCATGTGGATTTTGCTCTGATATGAATTTCAGAATTTTTTGGAGTTTATAAACTCTTTAAGGAAAGCTTAATGTTGATGCATTTCATTTACTATAGACTTTGGTCCGTAAAATGGGTAAATGCAATTTGTTTCGATTACAGGTGCAAAACGCCTCATTCCTGTTGGTCTTGGTGACGATGATCAATGCATTGAAGATGATTTTTCTGCTTGGTAGGCTCCCTTGTGAGGCGTTAACATTTTTTTATACTTATTTTTTAAGCTACTGATCTTACTGCTGAGAGGGTGGAGTTTATTTTCAAAATATTATTGTTGTAGTTACTATATCCTTTTCTATTGCAGGAAAGAATTATTATGGCCTGAGTTAGACCAGATACTCAGAGATGAAGATGATCTGAAATCACCTTCTACGCCATATACAGCTGCCATACCAGAATATCGAGTGGTGATTCATGAGGCTTCTGTGACATCTATTAATGATACATCATCACACTTGGCAAATGGCAATACTAATATTGACATTCACCATCCATGCATGTATTTTTCTGATTCTATTTTCTTTGTTAATTTGCAAGTGTTGATTTTCGATTTTACTGTTGACTGAAATTTTTGTTT
This sequence comes from Croton laevigatus, assembly GCA_949640765.1. Classification (NCBI taxonomy): domain Eukaryota; kingdom Viridiplantae; phylum Streptophyta; class Magnoliopsida; order Malpighiales; family Euphorbiaceae; genus Croton; species Croton laevigatus. Next base: position 3,782 of record CATIWJ010001926.1, on the reverse strand, counting down.
TCCCACTTTGCCTGGAAGAGCTAATGTTGCTGTTCAAAAAGAACTCCACAAACCAGAGTCTGACAGGTCTTGCATACATCTGGAGTTTGACATTTCGGGGACTAGCATTATGTAAGTCCATTGCGTACTATTACAGTATTTATCTATCACTTCTATTTTCATAATTCCTCCTCAGTTTATTTAAAAATTACATGTATCTTGTGTACATTAAGCATGGTCTATTCTTTTATTTCTTTTTTCGCTTGCCAAAATTTTTCCACCTGGCTATGAAGCTTTGATCTCACCCCGATTTCTCTATCCTTTTATGGCCAAAAGCTGAAGCCCAAAGGGTTATTTTCCCGTCTTACACTTAAAGAAAGATTATTTATTTTATATTTTTCCTCTAGGATACTTCTTTAGCTGGATGTTTTTATCTGTTTGCAATGACTTCTTTCTCTTGTGGGAATTCGAACTCTTTTCATGCAAGTTGATTTGTGCATACTTCGCTGCTTTTATATTTGCTTGCCCTTTGAGTTTATTGTTTTTTCCCTAACAAGCTTTTAGGTTACTTTCTGACTTTGGTATATATATTGCCTTACATTTGTTGATGTGAATTTTTGTTTTTTTTGGTTTAATTCAGTTCCGTGTCTTTATCTCTTAGTTTGCTCTTTAATTCTCTCTCTCTATGTGTGTGTGTGTGTGTGTGTGTCTGTGTTATTTGAATCTTAATGTGATGCTGAAGAAGATAGCTTGCTCATTTTCTATCTGTTTGCTTTATCTTTAGGTATGAAACTGGAGACCACGTGGGAGTTTATGCTGAGAATTTTGATGAAACTCTTGAAGAAGCAGGGAAATTGTTGGGTCAACCTTTAGATTTGCTGTTTTCTGTTCACACTGACAGTGAAGATGGCACACCCTCAGGAAGTTCATTGCCTCCTCCATTCCCAGGGCCATGTACACTTGGAACTGCTCTGGCACGCTATGCGGATCTCTTGAACTCTCCTCGAAAGGTTGTCCCTTGGCACAATTGCAATTTTGTCTGTTTATTCTGGCTGTACTTGTTTGAAGCATGCACTTCAAATTTTTAATTTTATCTTTTTCCTCACTGTTTTTGTATTATACAGGCGGCTTTGATGGCTTTGGCTGCTCATGCCAGTGAATCTAGTGAGGCAGAGAAACTCAGATTTTTAGCATCACCACAAGGAAAGGTCAATGAATGTTGATATTGTTTTTGTGAGTTTCATATGCAGCTTTTCCTTTTCTTGCTTAAGTTTGTGACTCATTTTGCTGTCCAGGATGAGTATTCTCAATGGGTTGTTGCTAGTCAGAGAAGTCTTCTTGAGGTAATGGCTGAATTCCCTTCTGCAAAACCTCCCCTAGGTGTATTTTTTGCAGCTGTAGCTCCTCGTCTGCAGCCTCGCTACTATTCAATATCATCCTCTCCGAGGTAGTTTAATATTGTCATTGAGATTTCAAAATTGCATTTGTTTAATTTTTGGAGTCACGAAGATATAATTTCCCATTATCCCTTGTACAGGTTTTCACCCAATAGAGTGCATGTGACCTGCGCTTTAGTCGATGGTCCAACACCGACTGGTAGAATCCACAAAGGGGTGTGCTCAACCTGGATGAAGGTAATAGCTTACCCTTCTGCACTACACAACTATAACTCTCACTCTACTTAATGTTTTGCTCCGCCGTTATATGATGTGACTTTAAGTTTCTTAATATAAATTCCAGAATTCAATTCCTATGGAGAAAAGTAGCAGCTGTAGCTCAGCTCCCATTTTCATTAGGACATCTAATTTCAAGTTACCATCTGATCCTTCAATTCCGATAATCATGGTTGGACCTGGTACTGGATTGGCACCTTTTAGAGGATTTCTACAGGTGTGTGATAAGCAAGTCCTGTCTGATTTTATTGGATTTCCTCATTTGTTATTTAAATATGAAACTAAAAGCTTTGTTCTTATCAGGAAAGAATGGCCCTGAAGGAGGAGGGTGCTCAGCTTGGTCCTGCTCTGCTCTTTTTTGGATGTAGAAATCGCCGAATGGTTGGACCTTTGTTTTGCACAACTCTTGATTGGATAGTAATTGTTATTGACGTTGCAAGCTTATGTTTTGTGCTTTGGTTGTTTGCAGGATTTCATATATGAGGATGAGCTGAATAACTTTGTGGAACAAGGTGTGATATCTGAGCTAATTGTTGCATTCTCAAGAGAGGGGCCACAAAAGGAGTATGTTCAACATAAGATGGTGCAAAAGGCAAGTTTGCATATACCATTAAATCAATTATGATTGCAAGCATAATGTAACTTACATCTCATAATGCAATTTGCAGGCAGCAGAACTGTGGAATTTAATTTCTGAGGGGGCATACCTTTATGTGTGTGGTGATGCCAAGGGTATGGCTAGAGATGTTCATCGGACTTTGCATAACATTGTTCAGGAGCAGGTACTACCTCCCCCTTCACTTGGACTGCTGTTTTCTTTTTTCGAAATGTGCATGTGCGTACAGCGTGTATACGTGTGTAGAGAGAGATGGTTTCTGTGGTTCTTTCCCTTGGAAAATATAATCTCAGTGTCCCTTACCAATGAGGGATGAGGCACTTGACCTGTGATTGCCTATTTTGATTTTCCTATTTCGTGAATGTTAATTTGGAGGGGGCAACTCCTGTCCTTTGCAAACTTATTCATTTATCATTTTTATGCTATTCAGGGAGGTTTGGATGCATCAAAGACCGAATCAATGGTTAAGAAACTGCAGATGGAGGGACGATATCTCAGAGATGTCTGGTGATAGATTTGTTTTTCACAATGGTTGATAGAATTGAATTGATTCATCCACAACTTTCGGCAGGCTCGTTTAGAAACAGAAAGAAATTATTCACTCGACCTGCACTTTTTAATGTTTTCAACTTTATTTAATTTTCAAATACAAAGGATGCTGAACTGGAAATTTTTAAACAGGGAATAGCATGTAGCTATTAGTTACAGGATGTCAAAAATTGACGAATGTATGAAATGTTTTGTAGTGAAAGGTGGTAATGTAGAAACTACAATAAGCTTAAGATTGTCGTTTAAACTGAACAATTCGTTCAAAAATTCTTCTTTTATCCCCAAGTTTAATAATGCAATTGGGGATTTATGCCGAATGGTTTTTATTCGGCTCTCAATATTTTGGTGAATGACATTTCTGAGGACCTTGTCTCAAATATTTCAGGGAAAAAAAATACTTACTTTACACCCTCTCCTAAAATAGAAATACCTAAAATATTTGTTCCAATGATAATTTAATTATTAAAAATAAATTTTTTTTCTCTAAATACAAAAACAATAAATAATTATGGCTCATTTGAGATTTAAAATGACTATTTAAATAATTTAACTGAATGTTTAGAAAATATATAATATAAACAGTTCAAATATCATGTGTATTTTCTATATTTGTATTTTTTTTTTATAAAAATATTTTAAAAATATGAAAATATAATACTTCCTCCGTTCGCGAAAGATAGGAAAATTTTTCTTTTTGGGTGTTCAAAAAAGATAGGAAAACTTCCTAAAATGGTAAGTTTTTAGTGGGTGAAAAGTGAAAAAAGATTTATATGCCCTTGACAAGATAGATGAATTGAATGATGAGTTAAATAAAATAATGGATGGTTTTTGATGTGTTGAATTAAATAATGAATACTTTTTGAGTTAGTGGGGATGGTTTTTGAGTTAGTGGGGAACAGAGTTGACAGTGATGTGACAGTTGTCTGACTTTTCCTGTAACAATTGAAATTTGACACTTTTTACAT